>CM039679.1:118781315-119017192 GCA_022537955.1 Schmidtea mediterranea
AAGAAATAGAAGCACCCAATTCGATGGAGCAACACAAGTAAATGAAATCCAATCAATGTGTCAGGGCGGCAACCAGGACACGGTTATGTAAAACCGGGACATCAACGATTAATATACAAGGAAAACATCATAAATGAGATAGAATCAATTCTTAAAAACAGCGTTATTCCGACAAGTAAAAGGAGAAGAAGGGAGAAGTATTCGAAGAGACACGCAGAAGAATTACAAATAAACCGGACGTAAAACAAAATAATAACTAGAGCTGGAAAAATCCAAAGCCAGAACTAGATCCCAACCACTGAGAACCAAAAACAAACCGCAGCATTGATAAACCACGGAAGCAGAAATCGGAAATGAGATTCATCAAAGGAAAGATAACACAAAAATTGTGGAAAGATCTGTGGTATATGCTCACCAAACTACCCGGACTTATATGCATCCTAAGACAAATGCTAGAAAAGGAATAGCCGCGGTAGCCAAAGATTGAAGTATTATATCTATATCCATGATAATAAGATGGATTTCTCTACCATAAAGGACAAGAGTTCAATGCCAAAAAAGTATACACGACTTGATACGCAACGATTGTCAGTAATTAAAGAAATATTAAAACGAAATTAGCCGTAGCAATAAACCAACCCAGATAGCCGCAATGCCCACTTATTACCATTACAAGGAAGGACATTTTGGAAGAATGCCGGGGAGAAGTGATGTACATATTCAATGCGAAAAACATTCGTCATAGGTGAAGGAGTTACCAGAAAAATCAACAGGCACCACCCGAGAAAATGTACAAACGAACTAGAAGTGGTATAACAAAAAACAGATTTCGATTACGTCACCAGTAAACGCGAATGATGAAACTCCTAACAGGAGACCACAAACACTTATCTATGATTGCAACAACGCTTTCGAGACCACTGTTTCAGCAAACAGATGGGGGAGAAAATGCGTAATTTCCATAATGAAGAATTCGGTGGTTTCGCCGAACCAAAGAGATTTCGGATTGGGACGGAAACTGGGCAAACGGCGGAACAAGAATTTCGACACCACTTAGACGTAGTTTAGTAAACAGTGGCATATAATTCACAAGAAAAGTTTGAAGCAGCAAGACAAAACCTCATTATTCCCCGCAAGAAGGATCATACTATCAAACATTAGTAACTATAACGGGCGGCACGAATTTCGAACAGAACCCCAAATTACGAGTTACTATTATCGCCAGACCATTTCCAACAAGCAACATCCATATGATGAAACAACTTGTGGGGTAGATCTAGTGTTCGGTCAAATGTGGCGTGGATATTGGCATAATATTAAAATCCAAATTAGTCAGAGTTAATTTAACACAAATGCTGGCCTGTTTTCGACATCTACAAACGGGGAAAAGAAGTAAATGTTGGAAATATTAGTTGTGGAATACCACCTTCCTGGCAAAAACAATGTGTTACATGGCATTCAAAAGATTATACACCAAATCAAACGACTATTACGGTCCTTAACAACAATGAAAGGGACAGACGAGAGATAGGTAGACATTTCAGAAAGGCACTATTATGACCGAAAAGCAGAGATGAACTAAAAAGGAGCAGAAAGAGACAGCCAGAAATAGTATGTGGGGGAAGAATTAAGGAATATGAAGAACCGGTAGCGGATGACGACTCCGGACGATAGGAGAATAACGGAAAAGGAAAACGGCACCTAAAATGATCCAAGCACCAGCGTACGGGACGAAAGAAGACATGCGCGTGGATGTAAGCGAACCAATGTCAAAAAATGCCAAATACGAGGAACCAAGTAAAACCTACACGAAACAAAAGCAACACAATTGGAAACAAATGATACCAACCAGCGAATATCTACCGTCAATATAAACCTTGCATTGGTGGAAGCAACCAAATCCAAATAAATAACAAGACGATTCAAAGAGTGTTAGATCAGCGGGGAAGTGTAGAAACAATAGCGGCCACTAATACACACGACCCGACCGGGCAATACCCTTTATCATCGAGGATAAATGGAAAGGGAGGAACGGAAGCAATGATAGATTACAGGGCATTCCAGCAGTACATTTAAGCGAAATACACACGAATCATGAAGATATCGAACCAGGGAGGTCCAATGTACGCATGTAGCAAGTGAACGTTAGTAAACGTATGGGACGTGGTGGACAACATTAACACAGACAACGAGGTAGAGACATACCCTAGCAGTAATACACAACTAAGCGTACCATGTATAATTGGAAGCTGATTTAATTGCCAGAACTATTCCAAAGAAATGTTATCACCTAGAACCTATGTTTAAAAAGATATATTTTTAAAGAGGAGAATCTGCGCCGATGAACACAATAGTTAAGGTGTTCAGAGTAGTGGTACCAGCAAATCCCAAATGATCGTAATTAAAAATAGATGAGGGCATTACGGGGAGAAAAATGATATTCGAACCAAGTAAAAATTTTCGAAAACGGCAGCGAGAATTACCTTTAGCAGAGGAAGAATTAGTCGAGATAAACGAAACGGCGAACCAAATTAACATCAGAATTTCGACGGAAGAGATAAAATAATATACGAACGAGAGGATGGGAAAGCTACGCATGATAGACATCGAGTATAAATGCGAAGAAAGAGGAAGGAGAATGAGGACAACCACTATGGACAATAGATAGTTGAACTCCTAAAAGGAAGACGAAAAAAGCGGCAAATTACAACAACTGTTGTGAATAAAAGATATTTCGCAAATCAACTTGGATTTGGAACGTGGACCGCCCCCCCGTAAACATTACATGCGATACACTATCAGACGAGACACCAATCGCAACTAAACCATTACCAAACTAGCGAGCGCAGAAGACCAGTAGCGGCAGGAATACAAAATGCTAGTGCGTAAAGTTATCGAACAAGCTGTTCACCATGGCAATTCCCAGTTTTATGGGGGAAAAAGGAAGACACGGAACGCAAGATTTTGCATCGAATTATAGAAGCTTAATGCAGTACCAAAAGAGATACGTACCCGTTGCCAGACATCAATTGAAATGCTATTGACATACAAGGAAGCAGGCAGTTCACTTTTAGATTTAAAAGTGGATACTGGGCAGAATAAAAATGGAAAGAAAAGAGGAAAAGAGAAACCGGCATTCACCATCGGTTAGAACTATATAGTTAAAAATGCATTCGGATTAACAATGCTCCGGCATCTTTTCCAAGATGCATGAACTTCGTTACCCGCACGGATAAAACAATGCATGGTGTAATATAGACGATCTGCGATCTACTCAAGTAATTCGAACAACATTTAGAAGATATACGAAAAGTATTTATCCGACTAAGACAGTTTGGGATGGAATTGAGTTGAACCATCCAAATGCGATTTGGGCCAAATGGAAGGGTTTTGAGTTCTTGGTCATATAGTATCAGCAAAGGAAAGGAACCAGATCCCAGAAATATCGAAAAATCAAAAAATTGTTTCCCAGCACCAAACAAACTCAATAAGGAATTCGGATTATGCGATACTACCAGAAAATTCATCAAAAATTACCCTGGAAATAGCAAAAACCTCATACAAGACCTAGTCAAAAAAGATACATCATTCGTGCTGGAAAATGAACAAACAAACTAACAGTTGAGAGACAAGTTAATTGAAGCACCAATCTTAGTCACCCCGACTTCAAAAAACCCGTTTTACTGGGCAACGACCGCCAAGGTATACGCAATTCTGGTGCGTGCGATACTGGACAATGACGAGGGAAGGAAAGGAAAACGGGTAATCGGAATTATAGCCAAAAACATTCAAGAACACGAAAAATTATTCAAGTACCGAAAGAGAAGCGTTAGCAATCAGCAATATTAAACATTTTTCAAATATTACTATGGGTCACGAAAATATGCATTCACAACGGAAACACCAGCCATATTGTATGCTTGGCCACATAAAGAAGCATCAAGTCGACTCATGAGATGGGCGATGCAACTACAAGAATCTCTCCATTTTATAAATTCAAAGCAGGGTCGGCAAATGCAAACGCTGACTTGGTATGTCTGAAGTCCTCTTCCCAGATTCTGCATGGAACGAGGACGTCAGCGGCATTATGCAATGATAATTGCGGGAAGATAGTCGACTTCGCTCAATTAATGAGCCCCGACCACAAGAAGACCGTGAATTTGAAATTAAATAATCGTACGGGAAACGGGTGGTACACGAACCTATGAAATATCCCACAATTGAAGGGAAACACTATGGTAAACATCGACACCGGATGCTAAATCGAGAAAAAGTGGCTTTCACTAGAAGTCAGACGCGAACAAAGGCTAATGTAATGATCCCAAAAAGCACCGGAAAGACACTATTACCCAATACAACGATGGGAAATTAGGGTCGGACACATGTCTGTTAAAAGAAGGAAAACGTTGCGCAAGAATGAACAGGAGAAATACTTCTGCCAAACATGTCGAATCCGTGAAAGATTGGATAAAAAAAACTGTTGTTTGCGCAACAAGAAAATACCGGAGCAAAATGGGGAAAAGCACACTAAACAGATGCCAGTACCAGGCCGAACCTTACAATGATATTCAATGGATATATTAGGACCTTACCGAGACCACTAAACGGAAAATTACATACTAGTAGTTACGGACTACCTGACAAAATTCCCAGGAAGCTTTGCATAAAGCCAAAAGGCAAACAATAGCACAGAAAAACTTGTGGAAGAAATCTGTTCAGATATGGAACCCCAAAACAAATAATTAACAGATCAAGGAACGATTTTATGAGTGAATAATGAAAGAAGTAACCCAACTACTTCAAGGATTAGCAAATTGAGAACGTCACCGTATCATCCACAATGCAACGGGTTTACAAGAGAGATTCAACGGGAACTATACAAATGCTATCAAATTATGTAGACGATTCAGAGAGATTGGACGAATACATCAACTTATGTCTACTGGCCTTACCCGAATGTTCAACACATGCTGCAACTAAGATGAGGCCCATCAAGTAATGTATGGTAGAGAATGTAATATGCCGATGGATCTAGAGTATCAGCCACCAATATCACAATTATGAATAAGACGATAGTCACAAAATTCAAGGAAAGAATGCAAGAATATTGGAAAACGCAGGGACTAAACATCAATTTAACCAGGAAGCTACAAAGATCTACATGATAGAAGAACGTCCAACCAACACTTCAACGTAGGAGATGGTGGTAATCATCGAAAAACCAGAATTGATCCCAGGTACGACAAAGAAATTACAAAGAATTGGAAAAGGGCCTACGAAATTCTATCGCAAGCGAACTAACGTAGAGTGAAACTTAGTGAACAACCCTTCATAGACCAATTATATGGTAAATGTTAGGACGATGCAAAGCAATACCAAAAAAACAATAACAGCCAACCAGAAGAAAGACGTATATGACCGATCTCAAAACCGCAAGATAATCGATGCTAGAGGGTACTAGCCAGCATTACATTATTATAGGACCCAGACGATACGACGAAGACGATACAGGAATATGATGATTGAGAATGGGAAGATCACCACACGGGAAATTAGAACCAGAGATAGCAGAAAGCATTGTGAAGGCTAAGACCTACTCGAATGGCTAAAGAGAACGAGATATTTGAGATATTAGGAGGAGTATGAGATTAATCGACAAACTACAAACGCGCGAACCAGATACCGAGCATTAACACATAATAACAAATGGCCAATCCTATTTACTATTGGTGGACAAAGAAAACAAATACCCCGCTACATACATTATGCAGGACAAACAACCATGAAAGAATGCAAGAAATATTAATATATGGGAAGATTTTAGAAAAAGTCAGTTCGATCGAAAAATGAGGATGGAGAAACCCACTAATGGATCGAGCACAGAGATATCCCAACATGGATAATTCAACCCTACTAAAGCAGGAGACAGATGTAACGGGCAATAGATAGAAAAAGGGGATACGGCGTTGAAACGCGTTAATTCAACAAATATGCAAAAAAAATCTGGAGAATGTTAAATGCTCACCAAAGAGAAATATCGATAACTTTGGAAGACCTACCGAGCTATTACGTATTACATTGGAATGCAATAAGCAGAAATGCAACGAGACTAATCCAATGGAAACGGACCCGATAACGGTATGGGTAATAATCAACCAAACGGAATGAACCAAGGCGAAAACGAATCATGAAATCAAGCCTATTCCGGAAATGCATTGACGGCAATATACCGAACTAATCAAAAGAGGGGATATTACTGTTAACCAACTTTCAGTGGAACCGAACAACAGGTGGTAAAGAGAAAACAAACAACTGTTTAAACTGATAAGAGAATTCGGCACAAGGAACAGTATAGGGCTTGGGAATACATCAAATGTTCCAAGGTTAATGAAAGCCAATTTAATTACATCCAACGGTTCCTATCAGAAAAATTCATATATAATTTGCAAGCCAACCGAAAAATCCGTAGACGTTAGCAAGCGAGGACATAAAACGAGAGTCTTCAAACAAATTTAGAATAACTCAAAAGACAACTAAATGAATAGTGCGAACAGCAAGACAAATAATGCCCGCAAGATTCGGATTACAAAAATAGAACCAAATACTCACGAGGTTGGGGTATAGCACAGTCATATGCCATGGGAGATGAAATCGACCCAGATACAGAACTGTTAATTGCGAAAACTACCGAAGAGTCTTTACCTTAACAATGCCATCAGGAATGATACCGTTACACACCGCCATACAGCAACGACAAGGACAACCGTAGGCCTAAAATATAAAAACTATTAGAAAAATGCGGGGAAAAGTCGAATAGAAGAGGGAAAAACGGCAAAAACAGCGCGATATGTACGCAACACTATCTGGAGTAAAAATTGGCAGTAATACAAGAACTATAAGAACCGGATCGGAACTACAGAGAGACCAGGACGATTGGGTAGCAACTTGAGTTAGCAACTTAACGAACCTAAAGTGGGCAATGTAAAATTTATAACAGAAAATGCAACAAGAGAGAATAGAGGAATTGTGCTGCGGATACTCCAAAACTATCATGGAGACCCATATTATCGAAACAAAGAGGCAATAAAATCTTGCCTAAATTTGGGAAAATACCAGGGATCTGAGGAATACGCAATAGATGTAATGAGAGATAGAAGACGGAGAAAATACACTGCTTGAAAAAAACTGAGAAAAAGGAGGAAACCCCAAAATAAATGATAGTATAACAACGACCGAATTAAAATTTGACTGATAACATTAAAGAACAAATTGAGAATTCGAGAATGGGAAAGTAGAACTTATTTAACCTGGTGGAAAAAACTGGAAGTTACAAAAACAAGAGTCCAAAGGGAACGAACGTCAGTAGACGAAATAATCAAGGCAAGGCAAAGCAATAACGGTCTATAAAGCATTTAATTAGGAAACTTAAATGTCGGGGACGACATTTCAGCGAAGACCGGGGGAAATCAGATAATAAGACGAAAATGACGATGTATGAAGGATAATAGAGAAAATGATACAAAACGATGAAAACGGAGAAAGAAACCAAGGAAGACAAAACAGACAAAGAAGAAAAAACGATAGGCATAACAACAGGAATAAGAAAAAAACGACAAAAAATAATAGAAACGGAAAACCAAAAAAAATCGAATTCATGAAAAACGAACCGTTATGCCTACCAAAAATAGAACCAAATTGGAAAAAACAATCTATTAACATTACTCTATTGTCATAAACAATTGGAACTACAGTGACCCAATACATACTGAAACGAATCAACGGAGAACAAGGAGAATATTAATAATGGAACTAAACCCGATAAAAATTAACAAAACATCGAGGACAAACAATAACTCAAGTATGTATAACCAGAATCAACGAACTGGATAGGAATAGAATATGCGAAAAGGATACAAAAACCTAAAAGACCCATATATATATAAAAGGAATAAAAGCCAGACGAAGATTACCAAATATGCATATACAGAAATCAGAAACGCCCAAAGGTGTTACAATTAAAAGAGAGACAAGAAGACGAGGGGAAAAAAGTTACAAAAACCAACAACAAAGGAATAATGAACAAGTAAAGTGTAGTCAACAAAGAAACAAAAAAGACGACAACTAAATACACAACAAGAGAACGAAATATCTACAATGGGAAATTAAACGGACACCAAAACCACCAAATAACGCAGAATAGTGGAAAATATACACGCATCAGGTAATAAGATATGCATAGCAGAAATTAACGGTCGAAGAAGGGACGATGCCAAAAGATCACACTAATCCAGGAGATCAGCTAATAAATACGAGGACTAACATTTAAAGCAGAATATTAGGAATATGTAATACCCAGACCAGAAACAAATCTATAAATGTACAACGCGAAAGACGGGAAGAAGCAACAACGAAAACTTACAATCCAGTGGATAACGGGTCGCGCCATAAACACATTGGATTCTCGTCAACATGGGAACTATTCACTGGGAGGAAGAAAAACTAATAATAACACAGATTTCAGATAATGGGGAAAACAACTATGCACAAAAGAAATACGAATGAAGATAACGAGATACTCCAATGCCAATTCCACCAAACCACCCAAATGAAAACAATAAAACAAACATTGAAAACAAAGATATTCAATATTGTGTTATGGAGAAACCTGATTATTACGATATGCCCAACAGAGGAAGAATGAAAAAACCTCCGGTAGAAACAACACGTAACTACAAGGAGAAAAAGGAAAACATCACGACAAAAGAAAATGAAACCGGATAGTAAAGAGAAGGACAGATATATCTCAGAAGCCAAATGGAAAGAATAATTGGAAACTAATCGATAAACCAGAGCCAGCGCAATAGGAACAAAAGATGAGAAAAAAACATTTGGTGGCAAATACGAAGAACAATAGGAAATCCCAAAAATGGATCGAATAGTATGGATCTTACAAGCATTAATATAATCGCAGTAGCAACCGGAATCACAATGGGCATAACAGAAAGCAATCAATAGATATAAAATCAGACAAAGAAAGACGAAGATGACCAAAGAAAATTTAAAAATAGAGGAACAAAGATGTCGAACGAGGATTTCGACAAATCGGAAAACCCTCATAAAATCAAAGGATTATAGGTAAAGACATTGAAAGTGTATATAATGTATAAATTTGTAAATATATCAGTAATATAAAGCGGTATGTATATTATATGAAACCCTGTAAATTATGTAAAAATGAATTCTCGAGACACAATTAATTAAACATAAAGAACGACATTGAGATCGAATAACGGAATACAAATAGGGAAGATGGAACAGAACTATCAACAGTACGAACAACGCCGAACAGTAATCGGAAATGTGAACGGCAATTAACGCCCTAACAAAAGTGGTAAATACATTACAAGAAAATGGACGAGAGCCCAATAGCGTTGATGAGAGGCTCTAAACACAACAGTATCACTTAATAACATAGGAAAACAACAGAGACGAAATGAATGAAATGGAACGGGAATTACAAATATTGAGAACAGAAAATCAATATGCAGAGACGAGTTACAAAAGAGTAGCGGAAGAAACGGAAGAGGAACCACAGGTGAATGGATGTGAATGGATATTTGAATCAAAATCGAGTAGAGAGTGAACCAGATCATCGAGTAACTGGAGTAAGAAGGAAAAAGATGTACATATGTAAAAAGATGTAAAAGTAGGAAGCAAAGAAAAACCAAAAAATCAAAAATCATAAAAATAAGTGTAAATAAAGAATACGAAGTTAATAAATGAATAAAACCTAAACAACCCAGGACTAAACTGTATATAATTATAGAAAATGGATCAACAAAGAACGGTGACAGAAATCAATGAAATGATTGAAATAATCAGGAAACGAACTCAAATACAAATAGAAGCGAGATTACGATGCGGAGCATGTACTAAACTATTAAAGGAACCAAGACAAACAGAGTGTGGGTGTAGACTATGCACCGAATGTGTAATAGATTAACATTGAATGGCCCAAAACAATGCCCCGATTGTAGAGAAATAGAGATTGCATCAGTAGGAGAAACACAAGAAGATCGAGCAGCCAGTAGAGAAATTATAAACATGAGAATAAAATGCCCAAATGAACCATGCGAATGGGAAGGAATAATCAAAGAAATGAACAATCACTTAAACCAATGTAATTACAAAAGAAAACCCTGCGAGAAATGTTCAACAACCCATAATTGAAGGAGAGGAGAAACAACACGAAAACGTATGCGAAGAAAGACGAGCGAGATGCGAATATTGCAATATCACCGAAACATGGAAGCAAATACAACAGGAACACGTAAATGTGAAAGAGGAAAAGATCTGCGAAAGATTCCGAGGAAAATGTCCAAACAAATGTGGAGTCGAGGAAGAAGTAGAACTCAAAGAGCATTGGGAAAGATGTAGTAGAAAACGAATAGAATGTCCAATGGCAAAATGGGGATGTAAAATAAAAATACTAAGAGAAGAGACAATACGACATGTACAAGAAATGGCCGAGGAACACCTGAAGATAGGGATAGATATTATGGAAAATATGGATCAAACAATAACGAAGATGAAAATCGAAATCGAATCGCACAAAATATTATTGACAGAAATATTCAACACCAGGGAATCATTCGAATTAGCAAGGATAGGAATGTCGGAAACAGAAAAGAATGTAGAAAACGAAATGAAAAAAATTGAGAGAACATTATCAAAAACTAAGAAGCTATACACCCACGGGAGAAAACCTACCAATTGCTCCATACATATGGAGAATTGAGGAATTCACAAGGAAATGGCAGAGAGCAAGGGATGGAACGGAAGTATCCATAACCAGCCCACCATTTTATTCATGGAAAAACGGATATAAACTGAGAATGAGAGTATACCCAAATGGAGATGGAAACGGGAAAGATACCCACGTATCTGTATTTTTCGTAATAGTAAAAGGAGAATGGGATGAATTACAATCATGGCCGTTCAGCATAAAATGGCCTTCACAATAGTGTCAGCAAAGAATGCACATATAGAGAGATTCAAACCAGATGGAACGCCCTGCTACAACAAGCCAACAGCAGATGTAGGCGTAGCAGTAGGGGCATCAAGGATGATGAAACAAAATGTGATGTGGGAATACCTAGAAGGAGACACACTATTCGTAAAGTGGTCAGTAGAGAGAGAAGGAACGGAAAGGACAGAGTAGGAAAAGAGGAAGATGTAAAGTGTAAATAAAATAAAAAAAAAAAAAAAAAAAAAAATGCCTATATATAAATAATGTAAAAGTAGTACCATAAAATATCAAAATACTTGTGCGTAAAGTGAGAAAACAATAACTACCACCAATAACAAAACTTAATTGTAAACATTACTTTTAGAAAAATGAATAGCAAAGAAATAACGATCGAGATAGTAAACCATCTACCAGTAGTAAAGATGATGGAAATCATGGGTAACGAACACCAAAAAGCAATACTAATAAAAAATGAAGAGATGGGAATGATGAATAAAATAAAAACAGAGACCGAGAAGTGCGAGAGAATGTGGCAACAATTACAAAACGGGCATGAAGACAAACTGATCATGAGACAAACTAACAACATAATGAGTAGAGTCAGAGAAATATACGAGGAAGGGATAGAAGAGTTCGAGAAATTGATAAAGAGAAAGATAGAACAGGATATACGAGAGGAAAAGAGAAAGTATGCGTCACAACAATTGGAAGAAACCCAAAAAGCCGAGAGGGGAAAACTCCAAAAAACAAGTCGAGGAACAAGAAACGAGAATGAAATATGGGAAGGTTATGTTGGAACTGCTAAACAAAAACATAACCGAGTTAAAAGAGAAAGCAAAGTTAAGTTACTACAGAGAAGTAATCAACACAGCATATCAACAAAGTGGGGTAGACAAATTAATCCAAGAGAAGAAAGAACTCCAATTAAGAAATGGAGAATCAAAAGTGGAAGTAATGTTTGGGAAGGCAATGCTGGAGCTAGCTAGCCTAAGAAGCAGTCGGCTGGAAGAGGAAGTGGAAAAACTGAATAAAAGATTGATAAAGAAAGTAGAGGAACTGGAAAAAATGCGGGCAAAATTCCTAAGTCAATTAGCAAGAGCAACCTTTAACCAATGTCGAATTGAGGGAGCCGGTAGGAAAAATAAAGACCTCGAAGCCCAAATCGAACAAATAGGGAACGTACAAGTTAAAATCCGAGAAGAGTTAGAACGTACCAAAAGGGAGCAAACACTACAAAGTGGCCCAATGGACGAAAAGTAGCAAGTGCAAGTGAAAAGAAAACAAATGGAGTATTGAAAGAAGCCAAAACTTGGAAACAGAAATACCAAGCGGCAATGAAGGAGCTGAAAAGAATGCCCCGAAAAGCGTGTACCTCTCGATAATCTACAAATGTGGAACAGCTCGAAGAGCAAAAAGTAGAAACAGAAAATTTACAAGCCCGATTAAGACTACAAGAAAAAAGAGAAGAGAACCTTAGAAAATTCACGACGGTAAAAGTGAATCAGCTAACAAAGATACAAGATCAAATGCGAAAATTGGCCGAAGGTAAAGAACAGAGCGATCTGCAAGTAGAAATAGAGAGGAGCAGATTGGAGTGCGCAGAACAAGAAATAGGAAAATACAAGAAAATGTGCGAGCAAAGAGACCTCGCAATCCATCGACAGAAGGCACTCAGAGGATGCGAAAAAGAAGTCTTTGACGCAAAAGTGAGGGAGTTACAAGCAGAGATAGAAGGAATGAGAACCCAAAGAGACACCTCAATAATGGAAAGAGAGATAGAAGATCTCATGGAAGAGGTAAACCAGCTATCATATATGCTGGACGGGGAAATGAACACCTCACAAGGCTTACGGGAAAGAATAAATGAGATGTTAAACATCCCACCCATGGTTTGGACCTCGCTCATACCTATGGTGCCGTTGCCAATTGTAAATACAAATATAGGCGAACCACTCGAACAACCACAAGAAACCACGATAGATGAAGGGTTTGTGGAAGTTTGGGGCACCTGGGTATAGGAAGAGTGGGAGAAAAAGATTGTAAAAAATATAGAAAATGTAAATAAACCTCGATGTAAAAATAAAAATAAAAATAAAAAATAAAAAGCCAGATAAAAAGCCATAAAAAGAATAAAAAACGCAAAAACAAAAAAAAAAAAAAAAAAAAAAATAAAAAATAAAAAAAAACCAAAATAACAAAAAATTAATGTACAAAAATTGTAGAAAATGAATAACCAGAATAATTCAACAACAAATGAAGGAGAGTCCGGCGAGACCACTTACAACGTAAGCATCAAACCTATAAAGGTTGAAGTGGAGAACGAGTACCCACTGCCAATAATATGTAAGACCGAGGAGGTAGTGGAAGGAGAAGGAAATGAGCAGGAAGAGATGATAAAAAATATAAAGACAGCAATGGAACAACAAATACAGGAGATAGACTGTATAACCAATCAATGGTTCCAGTCACGAAACTTAATAAAAGCACTAAAAAGAGAGTGCGAGGAACTAAAAAGACAAAGAGAAGAAGTAGAAGATGAAAATGAATGGTTAAAACAAAAAATTGAATTAAATAAAGGTTGGGAAGAGAAAGTAAATGAACTAAAAAACGAGTTAGCGGCAAAATGGTCAAGACATGTGCTAGAGGACCATTGGAAAAATCAAGCAAAGAAAATGCAGAAGAAATATCAAAGAACAAAAAGACTAAATCAAGCCTATAAAAAACTCGAGAAATACGCGAAAAAGCAATACGAAAACGGGTTGCATACAAACAACAAATACGAATACTAAACGAGATAAACGAGGGCCAAAGAAGTGCCATAGACGAAAAGGATAAAATAATCACCTTAATTCCTGAAATGAGAGGCAGACTAATGAGAGCCGAATTGATGCTGATGAGCAGCCCAACCCTGAGTAGTCACGATGAATTAAACCCCGAATAAAATAATACGAAAACGTGTACAAATGTAAATAAGCAAAAAGTTGAAAGTTGTATAAATAGAAAATGGAGCTATACCCACAAATCTGCCTACTCTTAATCATCGTCTTCATCAACCAATCAAACCCAAACCATCAGAAGACTCAAGAAGCCATCGAAATAACCCAAACGATCAAAGCAGAACTCACTCGAATGCGAAGATACCTTCTTCAAAAATATCCATGTAGAAATATCGATCCCCATCTACTACAGAAGATCAACCAGCTATCTCAACTCGAAAAGATCCTTCTACAAACAACGACATCTCAACCCCACTCAACATCAGACAACGCAAAAGCAAATAAATTAGAAATTATAATCCTCTGCCTGGGAATCACCCAAATCGTTATCATCATCGTCGCAACAATTTGCCAAATCACCCAGATAGCAAAATCATACCAAAAACCTCCAACAAATAGAAATCGAAGAAGAGATCGAACTAATCAAACAATCCGTTTCGTAAAATCCTCTAACTCAAGTTCTCAATATCAAAACAGCTTAGTAATAAACAATCAAAGGCAAATGATCGAAGCCCCACCTAAACCAATCCAGCTGAACGACATCCCAGGTCCAAGTCATGGATATCGAACCTGATAATAAATGACTATCCTATTATGTGTAATTATAAATAAAAACTGACTAACTGCATGGACTTATGTATAAAATCCCATCACCTTAAGTGATGTCTGCTTGACTCCTATAAATTGCCATTTCATCCTTCAATTCTTCTTGTAAATTAGTAAATGTATAAAAATAATCATATTGGGATGCGAATGTGTTATATGAAAATTGCGGGGCGCAATTTAAACGGCCCCGGGAGTGGTTTGTTGGGCTCAGAGCCACAATCTAAACAAAAAATAAAAGTGAAAAAGTTGTGGAAGGAATCACTGCACATAAACATGCACCGCACCAAGATATTAAAAATTAATGAAAAACATATTAATTAAAACAAAATAAATATATAACAAAACTAAATAAAAACAAATAATTAATAAAAATCATGAAAAAAAGCAAGACAGCTGCAGAAAGAAACATATAAAAAATAAAATAAACTGCCAAAACCTTGCAAAATAAGGTTTAGAAAAAACACAGGCAGAAGTGGCGACCAGAGAACAAATAAAAAAGGGCAAAAATAATATTATCAAAAAATAACAGTAAAAATGAAATTCGAACATAAACTGAATTATATATTAAAAATTAAAGAAAAATATACAAAAAATAATAAAAATAAATTTTAAGTAATAAAATAAATAAAAAGCCCTAAAAATGGCGAAAAATCGCCTATTGGTCGCACACAAGCATACAAATAGTATAAATACAGTGATGAATTTCATAACTTTTAACTTTTAAAATTTTTCAAAACCTTTAAAACTATTGAAATTTTTGTGCAAATCTTGAACGATTAGAACTCTTGAGACGTAAGGAATTTTTATTGTATATCTTATTTTAATGTCCTTAATTAAAAATTTTGTAATGTCTCATTCACTTTTATGCCAATAAAATTTATATCGATATTTATTGTCCGACCCTTAAATTCATATATATATTGTATCGTAATAGATGGTCCATGGGACGGATCTCGGGCTAGCTAGTGGGTGAAAACCCTTAGTTGGGCTCGCGGGTCATGCCTCGTGGACCCCTCGGCAGTCCGCAGTCGGTTCTGGTGATAATGCACAGGACCGCTACGCAGGGCGCCGATGTATACTCGGGGCGGCTTCTGAAATATGTGGCCGGAACGAGTTGGAATAAAATCAGGGAAGATGCGACAGTAGAGAGAAGGGGGAATTTAGGCACGATCACAATTAGACCATGCGAGTCATTTTCTTTCGGACGACTCGATTAGAAACGGGTAGTAGGGGTAAGAGTAGAATTAGTTGATAAATAAACATCGTATCCATAATATCTCCATTTAAAATCTCGTAAAACCGTCGAAATGAGCAAATCTAAGGAGAATGGTTATGGGAATGTCAGTACGCATCATGAAACGCTAAAATTTCTTCCCGACCGAATCAAATTGTGAAATGGTGACTGTAGGAAACCCAAAACAATTACGTTGAAAATCGATAAATTTGTGTAAGTAGACAATAGTCACGCCTGACTACTTAGTTAAACGATCTAATGTAATGCGACGTACAATAAATTTCAAACTAACGCAGAAATATAATGTTACTAAATCAACAGAACGTGACCGATTCTGTGACTGTTTCGGATAAACCATAAGAAGTAAAATCAGCGATAATTGAACCACACAACCTGACTGTAATGGCGAGAGTAGTGATATTGATCACCACGAACACTACGGAATCGATGAGATCAACTACAATAGATAAAATAACCTAAACGACATATAACCATGAGGGTAAAGAGGAAAAATTGTCCGGGTTAACCAAATTAAATAATACAATAGATGAAATCAGTGCAAATGGTAACAATAGCGATAATCAGTCCTATGAATATCACACTAGGGATTGAACGAAAGGGATGACAAAATTTAGTAATAACAATAAATTCTATAAGTGAGATAACCATAGTAAAGGAAATTAATAAAATACCTATTATGTTAATGATAAACGTAATAGTAATTAAAAACTAATTCGGAATATCTGGCAGTTAACCTAGAAATACTCATTAAGGAAAACGTACCAAATTAACAAGACCTCAATACGCTCCTAAATGAATACCCATACCATGGCAAAGTAAAATAAATTTAATCACAAAGCAATTAAATAAACTGTTCAATCATTTTATCACAAGTGAGATAGATTGGGGTTAGCCGACTCCGTAATAATTAGTGTGCGACTATTGTAGCATGCCCGAAGATACTTTAGTGCTACCCAATATTAGTAAATGACTAACTTACGGGGAACCGCCAGGGGGATAACGGGATAAGGACCCAACCGTTAAACTGCCGCCCTGTCTCTCGCCAAGGTCCCCGTACTCTATCACCACTTTATTTTCTCAAGAAATTTTTTTTTATCTTTCCTTCGTTTTCTTTTTAGGATGCAGAATCTTAATAACGACAACGAAATGGACAGATTGCCAAGAATACCACGACTTCCCTCGTCGATCGTGGCCGTCCGCCACCAATACGAAGAATTAAAACAGAGACACGAAATCCTCCAGACCAAATACGCACGACTAAAGGGCACGTGGGCCCCGCCCGAGGTCGTCAAAGAACTGCGACAGAAAATCGAGCGGCTCACTCGAGCGCGAGACGAATTGGTTACGGAATCCCGCACCCAGCGGCTGCTCATCAAAGAGCAATCGACTGCACTCCGTCGCGCGTTTACCGACACCGAACTCCAAGCTTGCGTCCCGGCAAGTATCCGAGCCAGGGAATTGGAAATAATTCCAGCTTCTCACCTTCCTGTCTCCAACGAATTGCCTTCGTCCTCTGTCTCTAGGAATCCAATACCTGGGATTCTCAGCCCGTCTGTCGAGCCCGCTGTCCCTCAACCACCTGCTGGGGACACCCGGAACGCTACTAACGCACGGACTCGCCGGCGACCGAATAGAAATCGGCGTCGTC
The DNA here is from genome assembly GCA_022537955.1 of Schmidtea mediterranea. Classification (NCBI taxonomy): domain Eukaryota; kingdom Metazoa; phylum Platyhelminthes; order Tricladida; family Dugesiidae; genus Schmidtea; species Schmidtea mediterranea. The sequence goes on from CM039679.1 coordinate 118,798,850, forward strand.
GCGAGCGGCGCCGGCGAGCGGAAGAGGTTCTCACTGGAGTGGAACCTGCGGGGATTCCCAATCCAACCAACGACCCGCCTCCCCCTTACCAGGAGTTTGAGTTTCCGGAATTCGACCCGGACATTCTATACGCCCCTGACATAATAATTCGATCCCCTGCCCGGTCGATCCATATAAATTTAATTGACGAGGATCCGGAGTCTTTCCCGGTCACCCACATCCTCGATGGGCTTGGACTCGAAGTGGAGGATATCGCCGTTCTTACGGGCGAAGTGCCTAATTCTAGCCTGGCACAAGAAGTCGCAGGTCCCTCCACCAGAAGAGAAGAGGCTCAATTCTTAGATCCTCCACCATATAGACCAAGGAAACGAAAATATTTTCCCACTGACATCGATGGAGACGATTAATAGGGATCTGATTTAGTGTGTGAGACAGAATGAACGTCAGAGTGGAAATTCTTTCCCTTAGAAACTTGACATGATTAAACTTTGCACCCCATTCTGTTTCATTGCTGTGATGAATACAATTATTAAGTTTATGGTGTTTTTCTTTTGTCTTCGTTTTATTTTCTTGCATTGGGATGGCTAAATAAATGAGTTTATAAGTGGTATAGCGGGACTGAGAGGGCTGAACAGTGGTAAACACAGGGTAAAATTAGATGATCATCTATGATTTTCTCTCCGGGGATTAACGCACAACGAGAACTGTTATACGGAAGCGTAAGCCCTTCTAACGGCAGCGAACAACTCGGGAAAGACGAAGGTCCTTCGAGGAGTAGTGCTAGAAATGGCGCTCACCTGCTCGAATGGCATTCGGCCATTTTGTACATCACCAACGTGATCTCGGTCACGGGTACATGATGGTTACTAAAATCACGCGGCGCATGCGGAGTTTTTCCCTAGTCATTACGATTGAAAGTCCTATTAGTAGGTGGAGTGAGGTGATGAAATTTAATAACTCCAGTGCGTCCAACAATGATGATAAGTTAAATGCTATTTTTCAAACTTGTGGTCCAGCGAATATGTCGATAATCTGCTGCTTCAATACTTCTATAGAAGCTTTCGCAAAATTGGATTTCAAATAGATCAAACCATTCAAAATTTCTGGCAATATTCCTTCCATTATTAATTTTGATGAAGTAGCTTCTATCCTAAATCTTACATATGATTGTCCCTGGCTAACAAAGTTGTAAAATAATTGAAAAAATTTGTTAGATTTTTTAAAATTTTAAGATTTTTTAGGTAATTGTTTTAGGTAATTGTTCGCATGCAGATATTTTCTTACAAAAAATTTATCTGCAATTTCAAATTCCCGACAGTTCTATTTATAATGTTTATTTGACATTAAATATAAGAACTTCTTTAATTTTCATCACTGATTACTTTATTTTAAATTGAATTTAGTTAATGGCCATTTAATAGTTTATAGGGCATTTTTTGAAATAACACGTATTAATGTTAAAAACTTAATTTTGCAATGGTTAATTAATTTTTTAATTAAATTTATGCTAGAGACACTACAGAATGCAAATGCACAAGGAATAAATGTTACTGAAACCAAATAGTAATTTATAAATAACAAATAAAAACATTCGTTTTAAAACTAACCTTAAAATTAAACAAAAACGGGAAAAAAGTACTTTAATAAGAGGAATGATTTCATTTTTCCTAATTTTTCTGTGGCTTAGAATTTTATAATAATATTTATCCAAATTTTATACTGACGGTTAATAATGTTAAAAACAAAATAATTTTTAATAAATATGTAACAAACTCATTTTTTTGATTTTCGAATTTAGACATTTGATTTCCTTCGAGATCTAAAAATATATAATATCATATATTTTAATTAAAAAATAAAAATGAATGAAAAAAGTAATAATTAATTTTAAATTCTAATTTTATTATAAAATGTATAATAAAATATTTGATGGTGAATATAGAATTATTAATCGGATTTGATATGCATATGGTTTTCAGAAGTTTTCAAAAATATGGTTTCAGAAGATGATGAAGAAAAACATATTATTGGCTAAACAAATGATAAGTCTATAGTAAATCAAGAAGATGATGAACCTAGTAATCAAGAATATGATGAACCAACTGGTCAAACAATTATCGATGATATCGATGCTTCAGAAATGTTTTGTAGTGATGATAATTGTTCATGTAATAATTAATAAATATTGTTAATAATCAATAATTTGATAACAATACTGTAGATAAAAAACAAAAAGTTTTATAAAAAACTATTTATTTAAAACATTATTACAATAAACAATAATCCGGTGACACATTTTTAAAATATTTTCTATTATATCTTCTGCTTTTAGGGAATCTTCCTGTTTCTTACCAAGATCTTTTAATGGTTCCCAATTTCTATTTTGATATACCATTAGACATATTTTATTCTCAATTATCAAAATTATTAGTTTAATATTTATACAGATCATCATTAAATAAACTACCTTTACTGACTATTAAAAATAATACTCATAAAATGAATGGTATTTCTCTAGAATTTGTTTGATATACATAAAAGCCGCTATGACGCGTGACCAATTTATGTCTGATTCGAAAGCGAACAAAGTACCATTTTAAAATGATATTACTTTGCTCGAATCGATTTCTGATTGAGAAAATCAGAAAAATCCATCGGATTTTCTTTTGTAATCATGTTTGCATAATAAACCAAGACACTCAAACTTGATACAATTTCATTTTCTTGTTATTCATTCGACATTAGGCCGTTGATTATTGTAATAATAAAATTCGATGGATTCATTTTTATAAAATATTGTCAATAATGCAATATTTACACATTAAATGTGAGAAAATGATTGGTGGATGTATTGGGGTATAATAATAATAATAGACATAATAATAATAATAATAATAATAATAATAATAATAATAATAATAATAATAATAATAATAATAATAATAATAATAATAATAACCATAATAATAATAATAATAACCATAATAATAATAATAATAATAATAATAATAATAATAATAATAATAATAATAATAATAATAATAATAATAATAATAATAATAACAATAATAATAATAATAATAATAATAATAATAATAATAATAATAATAATAATAATAATAATAATAACCTGGCGCTCAGAGAAATCTGAGCACCTCCCGGAATAGTACAGATGAGAGCCATTAGCTCGAAACTAGTATACTATTGGGAAATGTACTGAAATGTACAATAAGACGAATCTGTATCACTTAATGTATCGTATATTCTTTGAATATAATCAGACATAGTGATCAATGAAACTAAGTTTTCAAGTAGTTTTGGTAGTCTGATAAATTGTTACCAGTTTCTGTGTTGAATTTGTAGTCCACAGAGGTATGATGGTATCTACCATAGTTTCAAGTGAAAGGAGGTTCAAGATAAAGATTCGTTTTATTGTCTTGCCTTAAAACCAAATTTTGCAAACTTATTTGATGTCCTACTTAAATGTTGACCAGACGCTGAGGACAGTCTTCAAAAAGCCGACAACCCTGATAGATGATCGAAGAAAAGATGCATACAAGGGAATGAGTCAGCGGAAGTCATCATAAAGAAAATAATGACCGTGACAAAATGAAAGTAGCCCATGAATGGAGGGATAAAGGTCAAAAAGGAGATCACTTTGAAATAGATGAAAAAAGTCGAAGAGATCAAAGAAATGATATATAACGTGGAGAAAATTAGAAAACAATAGATAGTGAACATAATGAATATTGTGTTTAATCATAAGAACATTAAGAGTTACAGAGTCAATGAGGTAAGAAGAAACGGCGGCGTAACCTAAAACGAGAGGAATTATAATAGTTAGTGTGTTGGACATTCCATAAAATATGACACTTGTATAATATAAGGTGGTTTGGATGCGATAAACAAGGCTATATCGGAAGGAATTGTATAACTATAAAATGCAGAAAATGTAACTTTAATGTCAATTTTTTTTATCTTCATTTCTTTTCAAACAATCGATCAATATTTTGATTACAATTTATCAAAGACTTTTCGTTAAAAAATGAAAAATTAAAAAGTTAAAAGTAGTTTAGTAATGTCAGTTTAAATTTTCTGCAATAATTTCTAATTTTATCAAATTTTGATTTAATTTTCTATATATTTAGTATCAAATATTAAGAAACGATACTGTTGAACTTTTTCAGGAAACTTAAATTAAATATTTACTTTTCGAATCTTCCTTCATTAATAGAGGATAACTGATGGTTCTTTTTGGTGTAAATTTCATTTGATTGTTGTCCGAATTATGAATACGAGGCAGCAGATTATCTGCGACTTCAGCTGAAATATGTATTTATTAATGGAATATTTATATATATATATATATATATATATATATATATATATATATATTATATATATATATATATAAAAGTAATTATTCTAACCCACAGATGCACAGACCGTGACGCTTCACTGACTTACTTTTACTATCTGTTTTGCAGGTATAAATATAATAAATATATATGATAGATGTCTTTCAAGTTTTTTCGCCTTTCCAATAATCCACAGTAAATTAAATTGGTCTCCTGGTCTTTCTAAACCAAGTCAATTTTATTTATTACACTGTTCACTCTTGCTAACAGCTATTTGCTTTGTTTGCTTTAGAACTTTGCTTTATTTTCAGTGAAAAATAATTATTAAATTATATGAAATCTATATAGATTATATGTAAGTTCGGACACTTACTATATGCTATTAAGGGGACCATGGAAGCTGTGATTATATGAGTTTTGACCTAAGTAACATGGAGCACTAGAAGTCAAATTTCATCTCATCATAATTTGAATATCATTAAACGGCTTTCTTTAGTTATAATCTACATGGATTAAACCGGAAAAAGATGGAGAATCGCCCATAATATAAAGAAATGTGAAGGGAGCTGATAATGTTCAAATTATATTTAAATTTCTCCTATTTCGATAATAAAAGCTTAAATAATCAGTGTCATCCTCATTTACTTCATCCGATATATATGATGTTTTTATAATAATTTTTATATGATTTTCAAAAATTATAGTAAATTAAAATTTGGAAAAATAAAATAACAAATTAAAAAATAATCAAAAAAAAATGAAATCAATATTTCCCCGGAGAAATGGGTATGTGCCGACGCCAATTGACGAGACAAGTACGAAAATAATAATATAAAATTAATGTGGGACCCCTAGAAAAAGTTATTAAGAAAATACAAATTAATTAAAACAACGAAAACAAATAAATTAAATTAGGGAGAAATTCTCCGATTTTAATAAATTTAATTATCTAAGGGAACTAATTGGTTCCTAATGTCATTTACTCTGAAGTTTTCTCCCGGGGTACGGCATTTCGTGGAACCAATGTTTCAAGTCTTCACGAGGTTGAAGATCAATCAATTCCATTTGATACTCAAATGGAGTTTCGTCAGCCTTAACATGGAATGGTGTTAAAAATAACGCTCATTCTGCATTAAATTTATAGAATACAGCGAATCTACATTGGAATTCAAATTTCAGTTCCCAAAGAATATCTGCATAACGACAAAAAACTTTTGGACCATTTACAACCTCATTACAAAGTCATTTAGTAAAGGAAAATACAATGCCACGTTATTGTCCAACTGCTTGATCCACAAATCTAACTTTGCAACTAATGATTGAATTTTTTGAAAGCAATCTGTTATGAGCTTTCCTTCTCCTTGCAATTCGACATTAAGGCTGTTGAATTTTTCAGTGATTTCTACTACGAAACATAGATCTAGCAGCCACTGTTCATCGTAGAGCTCTTTTACATCATCAGAATTTTCAAACATGAATAATCTAATCTCTTCACGGATTTCGTAAATTCGTCTGAGTGTCTTTCCTCGACTCAACCAACGAACTTTCGAAAAATAAATCAAATCTTCATATTCAGCCCGAATTTCTTTCAAATATTCTTGAAATTGTCTATGTTTCAGTGCGTTATTTTTAATTTTGTTAACAGTTCCAACAATGACAGTCATCACAGTTCCAATATCAACGATCGGGAAGCACAAATTTTCTAAATGAAGGAAGCAATGAATCATGAATAGCTTAGAGATATCAATATCGTTCTTTTTCAAATACTGAATTAGTAAGACTACAGCACCAACGTTTGTTTCGATCATAGCCAGGGTACCGTCAGTTGTCACTCCAGACAATTTACTATATGGGCAAGCGAGGTTGGCAAGCGAGGAAACAATAACTTCTACGATATCAACTCCTTTGGTCGTGTCTTTTAAGGAATGAAAATCCAACAGTTCTTCGTAAATGTTGAAATATTTGTCATTGCCTCTGATAAAGATTCCTAGTTGTGCTGTGTCACTCAAGTCAGTGCTTTTATGTTAAGATATAGAATAAAACGAAAAGTTTTGAATCAAATTATTGAGAGTAGTGCTTAATTTATCGGAAATCAATTTTACTCGTCGTGTCACCGTTTGTCTGGATAAGCTCAACTGTTTAATCAGCTTGTTTTATCAGGAAATAATTCTTCGGCGACAGAAATCATACAATCCTTGACAAATACACCATCAGAAAATGGTCTCATATTTCTTCCAATAATATGTGAGACCTTAAAGCTAGCTCTGACATTCCTATTTGCCTTATCAACTAGTTTTTTGAAGATCATGTACTGAGCTTGTAAATTTTGTTTTCAGAGGAACTAACTTTGCTTTGCGTTCCTCACCAATAATTTTAGCAAATGAATCGTGTCGTGAGGTTTAGTGCCGGTTTAAATTGTAGTCTTTCAAGACACTCACAGTTTCGCGACAAATCAAACATAAAGCTGAGTATTTATTTTCGATGAAAAAATATTTTTCTTCCCATTTCTCTTGAAATTTTCGGTTTGGAGACTCATATTTTCTTTTATTGGATCCTTTTTCAGATATCATCTAAAATAATATTATTAATAATTTAATATAATATTTAAAACTAGCAACTGTTACTTACTTTTAAAATTCCTCAAAAGTTCTTGTGTTTAAAAATGACTTTTACAAAGCGAGGCAGTATAAATAAACTTTAAACTAAAAACTGAACTCGGAAAGCAACAAATATGGCTTGATTTTTTTAAAAAACTTCACCAGTAATCAGCTATAAATTTATTTAAATTATGAATATGATATTGTCATTTGTTTTTAAAGTAATGTTGTAGGCACACAAATAGCCTTAAAATATAACTTAAAATTTAACATACAACACCAACTAAACATTTTAAAAGCTGAGAGAATATAAATAAATATAAAATCAAAAAACATAAAAGTAAAATAAAATAAATACAAAATGCATCAAGAACCGCACGAAATTTACATAAAAAATAACATAATAACAAGAAAATTTGACCGTAAAATGACCATTTATATAAAAGTAAAAATTAATGAATTAAATGAATAAAAATAAAATATTTTTGGCTGAATAAATTAAAAATGTTAAAAATAAATTACTAATTTAAATTAAGAAATTAATAAAAATTTAATTTAGATAACACAAATAATTTCAAGGTTGAATTTGTTTAATCGCAATAAAAATAACACGCAAGGTTAAGTCAAATTATAAGTATATATACTGATGTGTTTTGACAAATTTTCAGTCTTATTTTTCAAAAAAAAATTTTTCAGTCCAAATCGGTTGGTGTGCATTGCAACTGTTAGCCATGCATTCAGACAATTAACACTGGTAAGTGTTTTGCCTGAACACAATAACTTTCAGTTGCTGTACATTGACATGAATGTGAAGGAATGCTTTATGAATTTATTGACCAGTTATGAGAATATGTGAATGGATGCTTTGTGAATTTATTGACAAATTGATTAAAGGATGAAGCGATGAACAGTATTTATGCCAATGAACTCCCGATTGCTATGGGAGATGTGTCATGCCAAATAAAACATTTATGAACCGAAACTTTTACCCAATTGATCTGGTAAAATTTATATTTTTCCTCTTTCGGACCACAGCCAAACATATTGCAAGACAGTAAAATAAAACACCCTATCGAACTGTGTAAGTGCGGTTTAAGTCCGCCAACAGTCGTGCCTGGCGTGAGAACGCAGGAACCCAAACGTCAAATCACTGAACTAAATAGCAAAAGAGAGTAGCTCGAGAGTGGGTCTTTTGGCTCAACTTTCTTGCACTTAATTTCGATAAAATCGACAAAAATCTTTAACAACAATCGGCTCAAAATCACTAACACCGAGTAGTCCAGTGGGAACTCATTAAATATAATATGAACATAAATTGATCATAAGGAAATCGTTGCAACAGTTAAAATGAATAGCCATCGGAAAAAGATTAATCCGAACGACCAAAATCATGAGAAATAATGTTTTGAACATATAAGAATTAAATAAATTACTTTGAGAATATGGGCTGAACGATGCGCAAATTTTCGGAAATAATTAAAACATTTATCAAAAACTGTAAAATAAGGGCGGAACGCTGCTCAAATTTTATGAATCAATTAAAATACTTATCAGCAATAGCAAAGTAAAAGTAGAATTGATAAGATATCGGATAAGACCGTAAAATAAGGGCGGAACGCTGCTCAAATTTTCCGAATTAATTAAAATACTTCAGCGAATATTGTAAGGAAAGGGTGGAGCGTGGCTCAATTGATGGTATGATGATCCGATAAAACCGAAAAAGAAGGGTGGAACGCTGCTAAAATTTTTCGAATTAACAAAATACTTTATCGACAATTGTAAAATAAGGAGGAGTTACGGCTAAATTTATACGGATCCCTACAAAAACTTAATAATAATAATAATAATAATAATAATAATAATAATAATAATAATAATAATAATAATAAATATAATGGTAATTATAGTAAGAATAATAATAAATGTAATAGTAATAACAATTAATAAAGGTAATACATATAATAGTAACAATGATAAGGCTAGTATCAATAATAGGGAACATAATAGCTATAATAGGGATAAGAGTAAGAGAGCTAATGTGTGAATATTTAACATAACGGAAGGTTTACAGTCCATAGAAAAATCATCGATACGGACAACAATAAGAAGGACTAAGCGAATGGACATAAAGATAAATGATATGAGAGTACAGGTTAACCTTTGAAGGAGATATGAGACTAATGGGACCTAAAAATCGAAATCGAGCACAGGCCTTCTATCGGAAGCTCGTTAGACCCATCGATCGTTCGGTCAAATATAGCATTAGCAATAGTGCTCACTTTTTGCGAACGATCTACCCACTCGAACACAGTTCCAACTTTGCTTAGCAACGGGTTCCGAGTGGTAAACGAAAAATATTTGTATGGGGTTGTCTGGGTAACAGCCATATAGTTTCAAAATATCAACACCCAGAAACCCACCAGTAAGTAAGATTGCATATAATTTCATTGATTGAAAATTTGCACGATTAATGTATAGGAGAGATGAAACAACAAAAGCTAGTTTCATATTGTTGTTTCATCTCACCTATTGTAGTGAGTAATTGCAGATTACACAAAGAAAGCACTAATTAATGCATTTGAAAAATTACTTTATTTTAACGGATTTTGTAACACAGTCGATCCCGGTTAATATCGTGTCCTTCGTGCATGAAAAAAGTCGATATTGAGCATGACGTGATATTATCTGATGTAAAATAATTTTATTTGGCCATTGAAATAAATATAACTCGTTTTTACGATTCAAGTAAACTTAGAATCAATTTTTTAAATTAAAAATATGCTTCATTCGATTATAAATTCTAAAAATGCCAATTATTTAGCTGATGTTTAAAATTGCTTCGCAGGCCACTGGTTGGCCATGGCTGCCGTAGTGCCTAGTTTTATGCAATAAAAGGATTTTCTGTGTACTTAAGAATCGGCCTAGATTCCTCTTGATGTTAGTCTGGCTCATATATTTGTCATGAACTAACAAATTGACGCTGAAAGCTTGTCAAAGATCAAGTGTTATATTTCATATGGGAGGTAAGTAGTTAGAAAGGACTCCGCTAGATCAGGACTCACCTGGGTCACCCTACCCCCGTACCTCCGACAAAAATTTTTTAAAGATCAAAGTTCATGGTAATTTAAAAAAAAAATTTTCCAAGGTCAAATTTTTTTATTTCTTAAAACATGACTCCGTGGCTCAATATATAAAAATTTTTAAAAGTATATTTTAAGGTAAATTTTCTCAAGGTTAAAGTTTAAGGTCATTAAAAAATTTTTTCAAGGTCATATCTTTTCATTTCTCAAAATCGGGACTCCGCTGGCTCACATAGCGTAAACGTACATTTCAAATGTTCATGGTCAAATTTTTTCAAGGTCATTTAAAACTACGGGTTGTAGCACGGTTAAAAGCACATTTAAAATTTTAAAACTACATTTGCATTTCTCAATATCGGGACTCCACTGGCTCAATATATAAAATGTTTTCTTAAAGTACATTTTCAAAGTCAAGAATTTTTTTCAAGGTCATATTTTTCCATAACATAAAACTACATTTAAAATGTTGAAAGTCATATTTTTTCAAGGTCATTTAAAAGTACAGGTTGTAGCACATATATATCCTCCCTTAGAAAAATTTTTAAAAGTGCAAATCGTAACAGTTAAAAATACATTAAAATTTTTCAAGGTCATATTTTTTCCTTTCTCAAAATCAGGAGTCGCTGGCTCAATATATAATTTTTTTTAAAAGTACATTTTCAAGGTCAAATTTTCTCAAGGTCAAAGTTCAAGATCATTAAAAGATTTTGATCATTCAAATTTTACAAGTCAAAGGTCAAGGTCATTAAAATTATTATTAAATTATTACTATTATTATTATTTCTATATAAAATAAAACAAATTATTAACAATCCATGGGATGCAAGGGTTATAAAATTATTTGAACATGGAGTAGAATAATGAATGTGTGTGTATAAAACTTGAGTAAAGATTTTTTAAGCATGTGAGGCATCATTTTAAAGGGTTTGAGATTAAAAATTAGAAATGAGCAGAAATTTCGATATAATTTCTGATTCTGTAAGCGAGGACATTATTTCGAACGGGAAAAGAATTTTGGAACTATTTAACGCAGCACAGAATAATCCACAATATGTGTAAAATAATCTACGCTCAAGGTTTTCACCACATAAATTTGAATTAAACCTTTGTTCTCCATCTTGATAAACAAAGACAACTTCATCATTTTCATAAAAAATTGGACACCCACTTTCTAAATAATGTGTTCAAGAACTTATTCGGCATCTTTAATCTCAATGGGCTTATTACAAAATCCACATTTGATTTAAATTGGAAATAGAATGAGAAATCATAAATGAATTTGGAATATTCCGGTAACAAATACTGCATTCAGTTCTAACTTTTTTAGAAACCAATTTTAATGAATTGCATTTTAAATAATTAAAGCTTAATTCATAATCATATATTTTTGTTAAAGCCAGTCAATTTACTAATATTATTAAAACAACACATCTTAAAGTAAATTAAGGATCACATAAAAATCGGTTTTTAAATAAAACCCACATTTTTAGAAAACGGGCTAAATTATTGTTCTTTATTTAGTTTTAGAGAATTTTAATTGTAAGATCCTCTACAGTTTATTTTAATTTACTTTAACATATTTTAATCTATATGGTGCATATCAAATATGTATATGTGTGTGTTAAATCAACGATTCGGGACAGTATTTATAGAAAGGGTTTAATCACAACATGTGTTATTTATGATATACATGTGTTTCTTGGTTGAAATATGTGTGTGTATAAAACTTAAGTAAAGATTTTTCGAGAAAGTGTATATGTGTGTGCAATGAACAATTAAAAGATAAAATCTATATTTTTAAGATAATATGTGTTATTCGTGTTTATGGCTCAAAATATGTGTGTTAAATCATCGATGTGATAGTATTTATGGAAAAAGTTTAATGAAAATATGTATTATTTTGTAAATATCTATGAACGGATATGATTTTAAGTTCGAGCCTGTCGTTGCGCACGAAATTATTGTCGATAGTTGATCCTTGGATTAACAATGATTCTCGAATTCTCTGAAGAAAAGTGACTTTGCTCACTAAGTGAATGCATTAAAATTCTGTGAAAATGCATTGGTAAATATACCTATTCTGTGACCCTAACCTTGCGTGTTAAATTTGATGCGGCAAAAACAAAATTTGACCTTGGTATTATTTGCCTAATCTAATTCTAATTCTTATTATTTTCTCGATTTTATTTGAAAATTTATTCATTAGCTTTTTATTTGAATTATTTCTAACTAGAATTATTTTATTTTTATTCAATTTTTTCATAAACTCTTTATTTTTACGTAAATTGTCAGTTTTTTCGGTCAAATCTTCTGTTATTATGTTATTTTTATGTCATTTCGTGTGGATCTTGATGCATTTGTTATTATTTTAATTTACTTTTATGTTTTTCAATTTTATATTTTTAATTATGTCTTTCTCGCATTTCAAGGTGGTTATTTGATGTTTATGGGTCCGATTTTAAATCTGCATGTGGTGTTTGCATTCTATTTCCAATCCATTCAAACAAAACTTAGTGCTAGCCCAACACAAACAAGGCAAATATAAAATAAATGCGGGAGGATCTAATACAATAAATGAAGGCGGGTCTTATACAATATAACAGGCAGTAAGAATATAGTAGAAAGTCCAAAAAGTAGAGGGAAAGTATTCTATAGGAAGCCAGTGTAGTCCCGATTTTGAGAAATGAAAAAACATGACCTAGAATTTTTTTAATGAGCTTAAACTTTGACCTTGAAAATGTACTTTAAAAAAATTATATATTGAGCCAGCGAGTCCTGTTTTTGAGAAATGAAAAAGTTCGACCTTGAAATTTTGTTTTAAAATGACCTTGAACTTTGACCTCTAAATATTTTTTGTATTTTTAAAAATTTTTGCAGAGGGGGGGGGCAAGGTGGGGTAGGATGAACCAACGGAGTCCTGATCTAGCAGATTCCCTTCTAACTACTGAGGTAATTTCATTTGTATAACGATTGGAGTGCGAAAACGCTTTGATTTAGAGGTTTGTAATCTGAATTACAGTTTACTCTCGTCCACTTTAGTATTCTGGTTAAAAAGTACTTTAATTGTTTCATACTACAATAAAATTTGATTTTCATTCCGAAATTCAATTCCAATGCTTGTCGCAACGAGTTTGAAAGAAAGTTATTCAAATCAAATATAATTGAAATTCTGAATCATCGCAAAGTTTTTTTAGTTTGAACTTGATATTAAATAGTGTTAATTTCTAATTAAATGGTGTTTTATTTTAATTTAATTATGTGGATTTTAACTTTTATTATTTTAATATAAATTTTAAATAAAAGCTGATTAATTGTGTATAATTTCCATATCAAAATTTTAATGATTACATGATAAAATTCACACACACACACACACATATATATATATAATATAGTGAAACCTCAACTTATTTTGAAATACGACCAAATTAAAAAAAAGACTCGACTTAAGAGAAAAAAACACTTATAACCACAGTGAACTACTCTAAAACTACCGTGGTGGGGAGGTTTGCACACACTTGAAACCATCGATTCAGATGTTACAGTTGCCGTGTCACACTCCTACAGTTGGCTTTTGCACAGGTTTACCGTTTACATAATTGTTTTGTAACCACTGTGTATGTAGCTCACCACTAGCTTTAGCACACTACCAATGTCAAGATATGTAATTTCATTGTTTTTTGTCATATTTTTGTCATAACTATAATGTGTTGGGTTATTATAATTGAAAGTAGGTTCCCCCTGACTCCTCGTGTCCTTTTCAAATCAAATAAGTAAACCCAACACAATAATTTTATTTGCACTTTATCACAGTTACGACTTAATCCGATTTCTTTCAACGTTTTGTAATTACAATTTGTGATTTATTTGCACCATTCAACCACCGAATAAATTAGATTACCTTAAGGTAGGTTATCCAATAATGCATCACATTTTCTGATAGATAACTTTTGACTTTACTTGGGTTTAGACTCTTTTACTGACCTGACTAGACTACTCGTTTGCTTCGACCACTGACCATTTCGTGTTTTTCCCTTTTCCTTTTATACTCCTGCTCAGACTGTTTTCAGACAATTGTCAACAACATTTGCTGCCATACTAATTTATTAAAAATGATTACTTCCCACAGACCACCTTAGCCGACATTTGCCAACAACGTTTGCTACATTAATAAATTACAAATTAGGAAATAATTACCTCCCCATAGATCAGTGGCGCCCATTTAATATTGTTTAGGCTGATTTACCCTTTTTTATTATTCCGTCTACACGCCGGGTTTATCTCATCTCTCGGGTTTCCCATTGCCTCGGGCTTCCCATTAGTAATTAATTTTTACTAATTAATTTGTTTTTTGTCTTATATTATTTTCTAAGGACCCCTCACTAAATTCTTATTATTATTTCTGGACTCGTCTCTCAATTTGGCGTTCAACCATACCAATTTCCCCGGATCAATGCTATTTTCGAATTTTTGTAAATATTTTAATTAATGTTGCAGTTTTATCATTTTGGTGTTTTATTGATTTTACCGTGCTTTTTCGTAATACTCCAACAAAAGCAATAATTATTCCCATTAAAATCATTTCAAAAGACAAGAAGTAAGAAGACAGAGATAGAACACTGAATTACATCTAAAGATTTATTTGAAAAACAAATAGATAACTCACAAACACATTTTATAATGTTACGCAATACTCACTAAACTGATTAACATTTGGTCATTGATCTTTAATGCAATATCACTACTGAGATGATTATCGTAAAAGTGAAGAAGGGAATTTTTGAGAAGCACGAGCAAGATATAAGAATGACTGACATTGTAACATTTTATAAAAAGTCAATATCGACGATTTTCACTGTATTAAAAAAGAAAACTGAAATAAAGGAATCAGATTCAGAAAAGAATTCACGGATAATTAATAAAATATATTACGACTTTTATTAGAAATTTAAATAATTTTAAAATATAAAAAATTCTTTCTCACACGCATATGTATGTACGTGAGAGAATTTTATTATAGCAAGTGTTTAGAACTGATAAAATGATTGTCCCACAATATCCGTTGTATATGAAAATATATAAATAACCTTCTGTATCTTCATACGCTTTCCATGAATTTGAATTCTTTTTTAAAAATGATTGATGATACACAGCCGATTTTGAAAATTTTGTATTTCTCAGTAAAGCTTCTCGTTTTTTAGTAGCCGATTTTCTGATGCTTTCTAGATAATAGCTAGGCACGCTCTAGATTATATAAAACATGTATGAAATAGATTTCTATTGTATTAGAAAACAAATGAAATAAAGAGGAAATACAAAGCTAATTTTTCAACAAGTTAGAGATTAGTATGAAAAATGACATGAATAGTGTTTGATATAGAATAACTACTAGTATTATGGGGCATTGTTGGTGAGCGTCGTTGTTTATTCGGTAGTAAATTATGCAAGAAATATTTTATCTTATTATAAAGACGAGTTCTTAATGATTTTCAAAAGAAAATATCATACGGAATCCAATTTAGCAGCATTAGCCGATTTGACCAAAATAATTTGTTATTAGGATTAACGAAAATATTTTCTAAGGATTTTATTTTTTGGGAAATTTTGTGTTGGGATATTTGTTTAAAATTGGAAAGGTTGTGCCTTGTAAAAAAATTTGAGACCATAACAATAACCAATAAAAAATTGTACTTTCCCCTGGAGTATTATGCTCATGGACTATCAAATATACCATGAAGCAGTTATACAATGTCTTGATACACGTAACATTTTTCTGAACAATATATGACCAGTCTGCCTACTTACCACTATCAAAACGTTCAATCTCATTCCTTTTAACTTTACTTACAATTATTAGCCATCAAAATGATCCCCACCCGTTTAACTACATCAACGCAGGCTTTTTTATATATTTTTTTATACACAGGTTTGCTTTATACTCAATCTTCGGTATATGCATGAGAGCCTCCTTCAACGTCCCTTTATTAACTCAGTTCTATCAAAACGAGTCCCTCTAAGTGGCCTTTTGAATCTACTTAACAAGAAAAGTCACACGGGGCCATCTCAGATAAATTCAGTGAATATCCAATTGAATGGTTTTTATACAAAAATTATCAAATAATCAATGAATTATGTAATGGTGCCTTAACATGTAAAATTCGTGATTTTTCTCCACAATTCGGTCTTTACAAATGAACAGCTTCACGCAAACGTCCCATAAAACTCATGTACTCTTTATTGACTGCTTTGTCTCGAGGAAGATATTCAAGATGAAGAAAATTATAACCAACGTGTTTTTATGGACTTAGGGTCATTTGCAGACTCCCATTATTCAATCAATGTTTTTTGTGCGATCTTTCTAAACACATATCTCATTACCAGTAATTATATATTGAATGAATTTTTCAACTTACTTATGGACAAAAAGCATCTACTTAGCAAATTTAACAAGTTGAATGTTTTGTAACAAATTAAAATTTGTTGGAACAAGCCTAGTAGTAACACATTTATTTCCTAATCATATTCAAGTCTCTCATTACTACATCATTAAAATTCCTTGTTGTATTCCATAACGTTTAATTTCATTTTTAAAATCAAATTTAATATGTATTCTTTGTATAATAATTTCATTCAAATTACAAATCGAATAAATGAAAAAAGTTGATGTAAACAAACCAATAAAACAAAGCCTAATAAATTAAATTCAAACTAAAATTTGGATAAAATTTCAATAATTTTGCTAAAATAATGTTTTAGGTGTCAATTTTAAATGGAGGTTGTACTGCCTGCAATATTTAGTTTTAATTAATTTCATTAAATTTTAATTAAAATTACAAATGCGTTATTAAAAATAACACATATTTAACTATTGTTTAAATATTAATATTAAATTGACATCTTATTTCTATTTGAAACTTCACAAGCACCTAAAAACATTCTACAATCATCCTTCTATGAATTACCACATCAAAATTCAATCAGTAAAATTACTGATTATTTTTATGATCGTTTCCACGTATTTCTGTCTCCAAATCTAGATCAATTTAATTCAAATTCGAAACCATTGAAATTTATCCAGAAGAAATACAAAATCCTGATATCAAATGCTCGGTGATCAACCGGCGAACGAAAGAATACAATTATCAATTGTTAAAAATTGTCTTATCTAATGCATTCACAATATATGTTTCGTTCTAATTTTGTGTTCTACAGAGGTAAACGGGTACTTTTTGATTGTACTAGTAAATTTAATACAATATTTTATTAATAAATATGCAATGATACATTTAACCTTAATTACGTTAGGATGTGTCTCGGAGACTGATTTCCATTACTAAATTTTCTATAATTTTTTGTTACACATATTTTTGTAACCCTATTACAGTTACCATGAATTTAAAATAAATGTGAAAATGATTAACACAAGTAAATCTACAAAAAACCCTTATGAGTCTATGAGACTCATCGCATACCTTAAAGTAAGTATATTGACCAAACGTAATTATGGTTAATGATGACCCTTTTCAGACCTCATTCATTTCTGCAATCACTGTGAAATACTTTGAGCTTCTTCATGGAGCAGACTGGGTCAGATATGAAGCAACTGCTATAAAACATGAACCAAAAATAAATCGTTGTAGCAAATTCGAACCAGAAACGTATTTAATAGTTGATAACTATCTGTTAACCGTTTAGTAAATTAGATTAAAAGAAAAATTGTAAAAAGTTAATTATTATATAAAATGTTTGCATACTGCAATTACGAATGACATTTAAAATACATATGTGGAAAAATAAATAAAAAACTGATATCAGCAATAGCTTAATAATATTATTTGATAAAAACAAACAAACTTCATTTTCATAATCTGGCTGCTCGGCTGAACATCCGTAAATGCCATCTTTCATAACTTTGTCATTGGTTTTAATTATTTTCTGAAATAAATAGCACTGTAGTTAAACAAACATTGCCTTTAACTTAACTATCTTTTATAACAAATTGTATGCTTAGTTATTATATAAGACTAGAGAGGGTTTGACTATCAAAGGGTCAAAATTCCAAAACTTTATCACTTGAAAAAGGCTGTGTCGAAAATTCGTGAATACCTTAAATAAATCTGATTCATAGTCAAACTTGGTGTAGGGATAATAATTTCCAAATTAGAAAAAATGATATTTTCAGTAGACCAAATTCAATGTTATTGCTGCAAAGAAGAGGGACATATCAGACGAAAATGCCCAAATATTAAATGTTCCAATTGCACTGGAAATGTACATTTACAATTTCAGTGTTTTGACAGACATGCTTGACGAAATTAAGTATTTCGATTTCAAAGACCCAACAATAACAGAAGCACGTAAAGTTTTAGTAATTTTAACAGAAAAAAATTATAGAAATTATGGAAATACTAATTTAATGATAGTGATAATATGAGACTGTTAAAGTATGCATGTGATAAGGAATATTTGAATGCATGTTTTGATAATTATGAATATTTGTTTAATAAAACTAATTTTAATAAATTTACATAATAGGTAGTTAGGAGCTTTCTGCAGCCATGCACACAAGTCCCAGTAATTATATAATCAAGATAATTGATTTTGTGTGTGCATGTTTATTTTGAAATTAGTTTTTTTGTATTTATTTTAAATTCAAATTTTTGATGTATTTATTTTAAATTATTTTTAAATTATCCAATCTTTTTAAATTATCCAATCAAAGAAGACGTGCTAGGAACTCTCAATCAAAAGTAACTAATGATAGTGATAATATGAGATTGTTAAAGTATGCATGTGATAAGGAATATTTGAATGCATGTTTTGATAATTTTGAATATTTGTTTAATAAAACTAATTTTAATAAATTTACATAATAGGTAGTTAGGAGCTTTCTGCAGCCATGCACACAAGTCCCAGTAATTATATAATCAAGATAATTGATTTTGTGTGTGCATGTTTATATTGAAATTATTTTTTGTATATTTATTTTAAATTATTTTTGGTAAATTTTTGAATTTAGTTTTATGAATTTTAAATAAATGTTAATTTGATATTTAATTTTTTTTAAAGTAATTTTTAATAACATTTTAAGTTTTAAATATAGTTTTAGTTTTTGAATTTTCTATTATCATTTTAAGTTTGAAATTATTTTAAGTTGAAATTTTTTAATACATAATTTTAAAAGTTAAAAATTTTTATACATGTTTTTTAATGATGAAAAATTTTAAGTCAGTTTTAGTTTGCAAATTACATAGGGTAAAATTTTTTAATTAATGTTACATATGATTAAAGTAAGCATGAAATTTTTTAAATTTTAAAGTAAATATTAATAATAATAGTAGTAATATTAATAATAATAGTAGTAATATTAATAATAATAATAATAATAATAATAATAATAATAATAATAATGTTGAGGATACCTAAATAATAGAGTAAAATAATTAATAAACATGTAAAATGATTGGGGAAAACAATAATAAGTGATTAAGATGTGGTTCAGGAGCTTAATAAAAAGGGAATGAAATATAAATGTCGAATAACGAGAAGGAAATAAGAGAAAATCAATAAAAACAGACAATTAAATAAAAGAAGGTCATTTATAATTAACAAGTGCAAATTTAAGAAAACAAAAACAAAAGGAAAATTTGCACGTTATTTCGAAAACTCTTTCAAGATAAGGGAAGAAATGTTGATTGGGAATCCGGGAAAGGGCACCTCTAAAAAATGATTTATCTGGACAGCTGTCAGTGATTATGGAGGCCCAAAAGGAATTAGCGTTAAAAGATATCAGAAATTCTATTCGACATCAGTAAGTGTTATTGGATGATGGAGTATAAAAAGGAAGCACAATTGAAATCAAAACACAAAAAAATTAAGAAAAAACTTGCGAAAGACTAAAACTACGAAAGACAAAATTGCGAGAGACAAGAAATTTGCAGGAGACAAAGAAAAGCAAAAGGAATTAAAGAGAAATTTGAAACAGAAATTAAGCAAGGTCAAAGCAACTAAATCAGAGTTACCGATCTCAGAAACCCACCGCAGTAGTCAGGTGATTGTAAAGCCAATTGATCCGAAAAGTGCTCTTCTTCCCGAAGCGTCGCAATAAGCACTAAGTGTGATTGATTGATAATTCGTTGTGTCATTTTAAAGTGGAGATAAAGTGTATTAAGCAATAAAGTTTATATCGTTTGGAGTTCGTTACTGTTGTTTAAAGCACGCTTGGAGTCAGATTGACAATAATTTCTATTCGAATTCACCGACAACTCCAATAATAATAATAATAATAATAATAATAATAATAATAATAATAATGAATGAATGAATGAATGAATGAATGAATGAATGAATGAACATAATGATCAGAATGAATTTTAAAATAATTTAAAGAATTTTAATGATAATTATTTAAATTTAATTAATTATAGTAATGATGATGGTAGGCCATTTGAGTAAAAGAGTAGCTGAACTAATAACAATTAATATCAAGTGTGGAAATTATAAAAAGATAAGCTGTGCTAATGGGAGCAAATCAGTGGTGTTCTCGAGCCGGAACGTCGTTCCGGTACTTCCTTTATGTACAGGAACGCGTTCCGGAACTAAAGATGATTTCTGATAACGAGAATTGGCTGACGTATCACCAGACAAATGGTCAGGGGGAAAGACAATTTCGAACAATACGAGATTGGATACAGTGTTGTATCAATGATAAGTTATACAAAAATTGTAATGCAAGAAATGCAAGTAATGCAAGAAATTAAAATTCGTAACAACACCAATCTTTACGACAATCATAGACGAATTCATAGAATTTTCAACGTTGGAGAAAAAGTATTAGTTAAAATAGATTGGGGAGGTTAATAATCACTAGCTGCTCCGTGCATCACATGACCGGACGCTTGTGGTACCAATCCTCGACTCATATGCGGCCCTTGGCATCTCGACAATTATTTGAGTGGCCAATTGTGTCAAAAAGGTTGGACAGCACTGCACTAGAGTTTCGCATCAGAATCAGAAGGTATTTTTGGGTCTTGATGAAAAAACACGTGTAAATATTTAAAAATTTAGTGTCAGTATTTTCTATGGGTAATCATGGTTTCTGGATATCATAGGTTGAAAAGGAATTTAGGTTCTCGATAGAAAAACACGCATAATTATTAAATAAAATTGCTTAAAATGACTAAAGTAAATTAAAGTATATTCAAGTAAAATTATTAAATTACTGAAAATTATTATTAAGAATTGTAAAAAATAAGAATAGATAAACCCAGAGTCGACAAGATTACATAAGTTGAAATTTAAAAGTAAATAACAAATAGTAAGTTAGATAACATTGGATGAAATTTAAAAAAAGTAAATATGAATGGGTAAAGCTTGAGTCGAAAAGATTACAAAGGGCGAAAATTTAAAAAAAAAATCTAAATAATAAATCGTAAGTTAGATTACATGAAATGAAATTTTACAAAAGTGAATAACAAATGGCAAGTTAAATTACATAAGATGCAATTTTAAAAAAAGTAAGTAAGAATTGATAAAGCCTGAATTGACAATATTACATAAGGTGAAATTTTTTAAAGTCGACCAGATGATATAATATGAAAGATTTTTAAGCAAACTTTAAAAATTAATTGATCTTGAAATATATTTTTAAGTAAATAATAAATTCATATACAATCAAGTAAAAATAACAGGTTAACCAAGACCCGATTAGTAATTAGCTACATACTTATCAGACACTAAATTACTGTTGGGGTTAGGTTAGGTATAAGAAATCAGATTAGGGAAAATACGAGCGTGCTAGAATAATTTTAGCAATCTTTAGATTAAATTTTAAAATATTAATTAGAAATTGGTAATTTTAATAAAATTGATAAATATAGTAACTAAAAGTATTATAGGTTTAATTTTAATCAGTTGACAAATAAATTAATTCGACAAAATCCCGCGACATTTTTTAGATAATATTACGATTGTGAAAGCGTATATATATAATTGTTGTGAACTCATAGAACGTTAGGTACTAACAATACATTATCATTATTAGTATATTACCTGGAATAATTTAAATTCAAGAACGAAAAATCTTTTATCCGAAAGTAATCAGGAAACTCAATAATCTTAGTCATACGGTTCATTTGGTGTGAATTTAAATTTTGAGAAACCATCATTATTAGAATGTGACGTAACACAATCACAAATTAGAAAAGTGCTAGTTTGTGTATTATACATATAAAGTTGCCTAGTTTATTAAATAATCAAGTTCTCATTTTGATACTAATACATTTTTCTCTATACAATGATAAGACTCACATCTGCTTTAAAAAGTGTATTTTGCTTTATTTTTGCTTGAAAAAATTCATTTGGAAATTGTCTTCGCACTTTTGAAGAAAGATTATTTATTTGGAAAACTTCATCTAAAATTTTGATTCATAATTTTTTATGATTAATAATAAACTTTTATTTTCTAATGATGAACTGTTTATTTCACTGGAAATAGTTTTGATACCTATTATCTGGCACAATTGTGGTTCAGGATCAACAATTTTCATCGAAACCTTTGGTGCATGTTCAAATTTTTCCTAAATTGAAATGAGTTTATAGTTTGAAGGTTTCTAACATGTCATAAAAAATTATTTATCGTTGAAATTGATAATTATTGTTTTTGATAGTCAAATTAAAATTAATTAAAATATAAAATCGACATAATCAAATTAAACGAAAAACTATAATAGTAACACTAATTAATTTCATTCAATAATTTTCCTATTGATATTTTTAGGATTATGGATCAAAACAATTTTTAGACATTTGAAATATTGTATACCCGGAAGAATTATTTTGATCTATAGTCTGACAAATTACTGAATTAAATAAAAGATCTAATGTAAATCAAAAGTTAATAATGCTAATTAATTTCAATTAAAATCTAATATAAAAGAAAAAAATATTTAAAAAAAATTAACTTTTGATTGAAAATTGTAGATTCGTCGTTTTCATGTATATGTTACAGTTAAAGTCTTAATCTAGCGAGTGTATACAATAACTAAGGTGTTTGTTACAATTAAAGAGTTAATTTTAGTCAATAAGTTATCTTTTAAATAATTAGCAATAATTCTAGAAACTCCTTAAGTAATATAAATTATAAAAATCTATGAACTTGATAAAAACGTATCTGGGATAAAACGACTTAATAATAATGATATTTACTTATCAAGTTCAAAGTAGGATAGTCATCCTTAGGATTTCCAAGTTGGGACGTCATATTCTAGTCTTGTAGTAAAATATAAGTAATTATTTAATTGTGATAAGTCTCTCGAAACCCCAATTTCTATGTTATTGGGCCTTAGTGATTTAATATATGAATATAAATATCCAATTGAATGTTTATTCCGATCGAAAACTATTACAAATGGGTTAAATATGAAAGAATGGGACCAAAATTAGTTTTAATGAATTAAATAAAGTATCAAAAAACATTTGCTTATTTTTATATTTTTTTCTTATACAAAATTCAGCCGGATACAATTCCAAATGATTTCTGCTTCTCAGATTGCTTTAATAACATCCAAAGGTTTTCAATTTTATTTGCGTAAACACCATTTATCGAATTTCTGAAGTGTTGAGAATGACTAACCATTTCGCTCAAAAAAGGTAAATGTTCATTTAAAATGCTCACATATGAGCTGCACATTTCGGAATGAATTACTGATTTTTCAGTTATTGTCTCAAGAATTACACTTTTAAGTGTCATTTTACTTTTTAATTTATATTATTTTAAAAAGTATAATATTTCACTTGGGTCCCCTTTTTTCATATTTAATCTATAAATGTTATAAATATATAAATTTCAAACTTTACATGTTTTAAAATTATTACAGTAAGCTTAATAAATATATTGGACTTAGAAATATTTATAATACTACGTCCTTCAATGTGTAAAATTTCGTTCAGTTTATTGAATGTGATATAATGGTGAGCAGAGCATGTGTAGGAGGAAGAAGTAAAAGGGATCGTCTATCAGTAGCTTTGATAACTCAGGCTGCAACAGAATTATATAATAAAATGGTAATCACTAAATTAAAACAACAACTCAAAATGACACCTAATTAATTTAACCCTTTTGTCCTTACTTTCGCCTGATGACACTAAGCTAAATTTATATTTTGTAACTTGTTAATATTTACCTAAATATGAAATATTCTTATTTTCGTACAGATAATATTTTAAATTTAAATAGAACAATGAAAACTGAAACTAAACAATGAAAATTGCTTTGAAAATATCCCAGTAGTATTATGATGAAAGTTTCTGAGACGTATTGTACAAATAAGGGAGAAAGGGTTAAACAAAAAATATCACATTAGAATTAAAATATCATCACGTGATTAATTTTATTTAATATTATGGGCCCCACTCGGTTTTTTTAATTTTATTGAGCAACAATTTGCCATTGTTCTTCAGGAAAATAGTTACTCCTATTGACAGTTGAAAGGTTAAATATAAAAAATTACATTTTCAAACTAAATCATAAAAAAGCACCTCGTAATTTATCATTTTTGATTCAGTTTTTGGCAAACCAATAAATTTATTTAGATTATTTTCCGTTAGATTCAACTGAGAAAATCGTTTAGGAAACAAATCTCCTCGGAAAACGGTGACATTGCGCCAAGATGAATTGTCAGTCGAAAATGTTCTTCTAGAAGTAATTCTGGAAATGAACTCATAAACTACGTGATGAAAATCATTTTCATTTTCAATGTTTTCTCCGAGTCTCCCAAGAATTTCTTCGCGTTTCAAATGAAATGGGAGTTTGGAAAATAATTCTCGAATAACAACTGAAAACTTTTGACTTTGATTTTTTTTATCGATTTTCAGAAATTCTCTACAGGCATTTTCAATATATGAAATGATTTCATCGATCGATAAGTCTGATATGATTATCAATAAGCATTGAAGAGAAATTCGCTTCATATTTAAAGAATTTTCAAAAGCACATTGAATGATGCAATTGAAAACTGGATAAACGATATTATTAGTATTATTTTCTTCGATAAATATTAAACATCTGTAAAGCACAAGCATGGCTCGCTTGCGGATTTCACATGAAAAAGATTTCAAACAAAAACTCAATTGGTCATAAATCATAACGTCATTAAAAACTCTATTATCAGAAAATTCCAATAAATCTTGTATTAAATTTAAAATAGTGACTGGATTGCTGCATTTACAAAGTTGTCGACATAAATGGTCATAGGAAAATTTTTCATACATCTTCATATCGAAAAATGGCAAATTATGAATATTATTTATAGTCATTTAAAAATTTTTTTTTACTAGTTTTTAAATTTACAATTCATATTTCTTAAAAATCTTTATTAAAAGTGCTTTGATCTACACATTAAAATTAATTTCACTATTAAATCAGATACGGATAAATATGATTTAAACCATTGTTTTAAACAAAATTAAGGTTAAAGAAATTAAAATGTTGTTTAAAAATATTAATTTATAAGACTTTGGTTGTAATCATGGGCGTCTGCAGAAATTTTTCAAGGGTTGGAAACCTTTTTTTCTATAGATATATCTAAAAATAAAAACCATATTTTTTAATATAATGTACAGTAAAAAACCAAAACATTTTTAGACATTTATTACATATTTTATTTTGCAAATCCCTGATTTAAAATAGGTAATACCATAGTAACAATTGATTTAATTTAAAGTTAAGTGTGAATTATTTTTATTGGCGCGTCAAAATTGTGTCATCCAGGAATATTTTAAATGACCGGCAGGAAAACTATAATGGGTTTCTGTGTGTTGATATTTTGAAACTATATGGCTGTTACCCAGACAACCCCATACAAATATCTTTCGCTTACCATTCGGCATCCGTTGCTAAGCAGCGTTGGAACTGTGTTCGAGTGGGTAGATCGTCCGCAAAAAGTGAGCGCTATTGCTAATGCTTTAATTGACCGAACGATCCATCGGTCCAACGAGCTGCCGATAGAAGGCCTGTGCTCGATTTCGATTTTTAGGTCCCATTAGTCTCCTATCTTCTTCAAATGTTAACCTATACGCTCATGTCATTTATCTTTATGTCCATTCGCTTAGACCTTCTTATCGTTGTCCGTGTTGATGATTTTTCTATGGCCTGTAAACCCTTTGTTTTGTTAAATATCCTCACATTATCTCTCTTACCCTTATTCATATTGTTGACGAATAGGGTTGATTTTTATATATTTTTTCTAGGGTTTTTTGTGTGACTCTCACCAAAACGCCATCAAGATTATTATTCTATCCCTCCTATTTACCCATGGTGATTGCCATGTTGGTACTGTACATAGGTGTTGAAAATTTATGAACAGGTGAGCTCCATTTCTAGAACTACTCCTCATGATATTTTCAATTTTGGGTTCTTGACTGCCGATGGAAGGTCTTACGTCTTTCTCTTTCAATATCTTGATCCTTACTCGTCTATTCCTACAATTCCCATACTTATTTGTCATCTTTACCCATTATTTATAAAGGTATCCTTCACTTTAATAAACACTGCTCTCTTTTGCCACATTATATTCTTCAACTATTGGAAAATGCTTTCAACTTTATGTTCCTACACTATCTTATCCTTTTCTACTTGATTTTCCGATTAATTTTCCGACAATATTTTAAATTTTCCATACAAAACTTTATTCCCCCTTAACAAAAGTCGCACTTCCCATGAGTTTAAATTTTCTGCTCGTCTCGGCCGACGTTTCCATCAGCCGTTACGAGTGGTAAAACGATGCCCTGCGGGTAGAGTCCTGCGTCTTAGGACCAGACCTCGCCGCGGACGACCGAATTTTCAGGAGTGCTCGACCCGTGATCTCAACTAACGGAACTTAATCGTCAGCCGGACCTCCAACCTGCCCTCCCGACTGCTATTGCAATACTTATTATAAGTAAGATTTTAAGGGGACTTGTCAGTGGCACCAAAAGATTCCACGACCATCCAGAACAAAACTTTAACTTCGAAATATATATTTATACAAGATAATAATACGTACAATCCACAAGTTTGTCAGTCATGTAACCAAATTTGAAAAATTGTCATAAGTTGGCATAAAAATTTTCTAAAAAATCGTGTTTATAAATGTCTAAAACTTTTGTCTAAAAAATTTTGGGTCTGTCTGACTGTCTGAAATTATGAAAATGACTGCTGTATATATAGTGCCTGGGTGCGACCAATCAGAGAATTTTGAGCCTTTTTCGGCTATTTTTTTTGTGGGGGGGTTTATTGGTTTTATTTTACTTTAAATATTTTATTTTTTTCGTTATTTTTCTCTATTTTTTGATATTATTTTCTCAATATTTCGTAAATTTTTATTTATTTATATTTAACCATTCTCTTTGATTGTTTCTCTTTTTACCCTTTGATATTTAAATTTTTGGTCACCGCTTCCGCCTATGTATTTTCTAAACCTTCTTTTGCAAGGTTTTGGCTGTTTTATATTTTGGTTTTGTGTTTCTTTCTGCATCTTTAGGCTTTTCAATGATTTTAATTAATATTTGTTTTATTTAATTTTGTTATGTTTTTATTTTGTTTTATTTAATATATTTTATTTTATTTTTGATTTCTGCTTGCGGTGTGTGCTTATGTTACAGCAGCCATATTGACAATTTCCAAACGACATTAATTATTTTGTTTTAATTTACACAATTTTCTCCTTTTTGTTTAAATTATGGCTTGTAGCCCAATAATATTATAACTACTATGTTCCCTATTATTGATAATAGCATTTACATTGTTACTATTATATGTATTATTCTAATCCATTATTACTGCTATTACTATTATCATTATTCTTATTACTACCATTACCATTATGTTTATTATTATTATTATTATTATTATTATTATTATTATTATTATTATTATTATTATTATTATTATTATTATTATTATTATTATTATTATTATTATTATTATTATTATTATTATTATTATTATTATTATTATTATTATTACTATTATAATGTTATCCTTACTATTAACATTATTATTAAATTTTTAGTAGGGATCTGCCCTTATTTCTTAGCTTTATAAAAATATTTTACTTATATAAAAATTTAGCCGTACTCTATCCTTATTCTACAGTTTTCGATAAAGTGTTTTCATTGAGTCGGAAAATTTGAGCAGCGTTCCACCCTTATTTTACAGTTTTATCAGAATATCCTACCAACTATTGAGCAGCATTCCTCATTATACTTTACTATTTTCGCTAAAGTATTTTAATTAATTCGGAATATTTGAGCAGCGTTCCGCCCATATTTTCGGTCTAATCTCAAAGAAAACTTATTTAGTTCTTACACATTATTTAAATTATTCCTTTTCATGATTTTGGTCGTTCAGATTAATCTTTTTTCGATGGCTATTCATTTTAACTGTTGCAACGATTTCGCAATTTTCCCCGCTACCCTTTTCCTTTCTTTATCCTTATGATCAATTTATGTTCATATTATATTTAATGAGTTCCCACTGGACTATGTCGATTTTATCGAAATTGAGTGCAAGAAAGTTTAGCCAAAAGACCCACCCTCGAGCTACCCCTTTTCGCTATTTAGTTCAATGATTTGATGTTCGAGCCCGTCGTTAATCACGGCGAGGTCTCTCACTGGCACGAGCTATTGACGGATGACCCGCACTTACACCGCTCGATAGTTATGTATAATTTTAATAACTTGCTGGTGTATGGCTGTGGGCCGAAAAATAAATAAATGTTACAATATCAATTGGGTAAAAGCTTCGATACATAAAATTGTTTATTTGGCATGTCACATAGTAATCGGAAGTTCATCTGCATAAACATTGTTCACTCGCTTCATCGTGAGTCATTTAATGAATCAATAAATTCATTTTCAACTCATACGTTGATGCATACCAGCTGAAAGCATGACTGCAAATTAATTCTGCAAAAATAATACTGAAAAGTAAGAGTAAGAATTACATTTTAAAACAATGCTGCAAAGTAGTTGTCAATTAAGTTGAAAATAATGCTGCAAAGTAGTTGATAATTTGTCAAAACACATCAGTATATATACCTATAATTTAACCTTAACCTTGCTTGTTATTTTTATTGCGATAAGACAAATTTAACCTTGAAATTATTTGTGTTATCTAAATTAAATTTTATTATTTTTCTTAATTTAAATTGGTAATTTATTTTTAACATTTTTAATTAAATTTATTCAGCCAAAAATATTTTATTTTTACTCATTTAATTCATTAATTTTTTCTTTTATATAACTTTTTTTTCGGTCAAATTTTTTTGTTATTATGTTATTTTTTATGTACATTTCATGCAGTTCTTGATGCATTTTGTATTTATTTTATTTTACTTTTATATTTTTTGATTTTATATTTATTTATATTCTCTCAAATTTTAGAGTGTTTAGTTGATGCTGTATGTTGTATTTTAAGTTATCTTTGTGCTGGGTTTTCGTGCTGTGTTACTGATATATTTAAACAATTTTCAAGGCCGTTTGTATTCTGGCCCAACAACTAGATAAACTTGGAAGTTCCATGGGGGACAGCTGTCTCCCCTCTGCAGGCGCCCATGGTTGTAATGATGTATGAATGTAACCCTCAGTATATGTATCAATTATTACTCGGGTTTACGTGGTGATTATGGTTTTTTTTGTTGTAAAAGGGTAGAAATACACTACATCAATCTAAATTAAACATACATACTTATCGCAGGAATAATGTGATCAAAATGTTTCCAGATTTTATTGTATTTTACTCATCATCATTTTTGCTGTTGTATAAAGTACAAAAATAATAAGACAAGAAAGTCAACTTTTATGCTAACGAACGGAACAGAAACCATTCAGTCGCATTTAGAATTTACACAGTCAACAAATTCATTTTGAGGAAACACTCGAATCTTTACTAAAAATATTGTAATTAAATAAATAAATAAAAATAAAGAATTTCAGTTATTACAAAAATTTTGCAATTTATCCCAACATACCATTGAGGAGAATAGTCAAAATAAAATAAAAATCCAGTGGAAAATGTAAATAAATGTACCACCACCAAATATACACCTAAAAATCCAAGAGAACAAAATAAAATATTAAATCAAACAAAAAGAAAATAAAACAACCTTAATTATAAATGCGCACCAAGTTTAGCATGAAATATACATAGATACAACTAGAAAATAAGAGAATTTGACCAAAAATTAGACAAATTTATTAAAATTTTAAACAGATAAAAAACCCAGCAAAAATGAAATAAATTTTATTAAAAACCTAACAAATCAATTAGCCGAAATAAATAAAATTCAATCAAAATAAATTAGTTTGATATATAAAATTCTGGCAAAGTCAAACTTTGTATAGTCACATAAACGCAGACACACAGAGACGCACCAACCAAAAAAGGCATAAATACAAATGCGTTTTCACAAGTTTTAATAACTTTTTGACTGGTTAAAGTAGACAAAATAGAATGTGAATGTTTGACTACTGCTAGAAATCATGGAAACATCTTGTTTCAAGGTAACAATACTAAATAAGTATATTACTAAGGCATGACTACCTCATGATTTATGTGTAAACTTGTCATTGTATTATTGTATTATGTGTTATACTAAATTATACTCTTGACTCTAAGCTTATTTCTTGGCGTTGAATCTGTTTGGTGGGTTTCTGGGTTTTGATATTTGAGACTATATGGTTGTTACCCAGACAACCCCATACAAATATCTTTCGCTTACCACTCGGCACCCGTTTCTAAGCAACGTTGGAACTGTGTTCGAGTGGGTAGATCGTCCGCAAAAAGTGAGCGTTATTGCAAATGCTATAATTGACCGAACGATCTCTGGGTCCAACGAGCTGTCGATAGAAGACCTGTGCTCGCTTTTGATTCTTAGGTCCCATTATTCTCCTATCTCTTTCAAATGTTAACCTATACTCTCATATCATTCATTGTTATGTCCATTCCCATAGTCCTTCTTATCGTTGTCCATGTCGAAGATTATTCTTTGGTCGGTACACCCTTGGTTATGTTAAGTATTCACACACTGGTTCTCTTACTCTTATCCCTATCATAACTACAATGTTCCCTATTATTATTACTAGCATTATCATTGTTGATATTATATGTATTACCTTTATTATTATTTTTATTACTATAACTGCCATTATATTTATTGTTATTACCACTATGATTATTACAAATATTACTATTATCATAATTATTATCATCATTACTACTAATACCATGATTATTATTATTACCATTATTATTATTATTATTATTATTATTATTATTATTATTGTTATTATTATAATTACCGTTACCCTTATCATTATCGTTATTATTATTAAGATTTTGTAGGGATCCGTCCTTATTCTTCAGCGTTAAAATTTTTTATTGGTATACAACATTAGCCGTAATCCATCTGTATTTTTCGGTTTTTGATAAAGTATTTTTGTAAATTCGAAAATTTTAGCAGCGTTCCGCCCTTATTTTACGGTTCATCCCTATTCTACCGTTTTCGACAAAGTATTTTCATTGACTCGGAAAATTTGAGCAGCGTTCCACCCTTATTTTACGCGTTCCATTTTTACGTTACTATTTTTGTTAAGTATTTGAATTAATTCGGAAAATTTGAGCAGCGTCCCGCCCATATTTTCCGCCTCAACTCAAATTAAATTATTTAATTCTTATTTAAAAACATTATTTTTCATGATTTTGGTCGTTCGGATTAATCTTTTTCCGATGGCTATTCATTTTAACTGTTGCAACGATTTCGCAATTTTCCCCGCTACCCATTCCCTCTTTTTGTCCTTAAGATCTATGTATGTTCATTTCATAGTTAATGAGTGCCCACTGGACTACTCGGTCTTAGAGATTTTGAGCCGATTGTTGCTAAAAATTTATGTCAATTTTACAGGAAACAGATGATGAAGGAGCAGCCAAAGGGCTACTCATTTACCCTCCAATTTCCCCTATGTACGGATAATATTGACGTTCCAACTCCTGCGTTCCGCACGCCGGGTCTTAACAGGCACAGATCATCGGCGGTATTCCACGCACTTACACGAATCTGAATACTGTATACGATTTTATTAACTTGTGATGTGTCTTTGGCTGTGGGCCACCAAAAATAAAATAATAGAAAAAATAAATTACCAAATGAATTAGGCAAAAATCTCGACGCATAAACTGTATATTTAGCATTCATATGAACAAATTTTAAATCGGACATCGATGTACATAAACCAAAATAACATAACTGTAGATTAACAATCTGAAAATATTGCTACAAAACATAACTGTAGATTAATAACCTGAAAATATTGCTACAAAACATAACTGTAGATTAATAACCTGAAAATATTGCTACAAAACATAACTGTAGATTAATAACCTGAAAATATTGATAACTGTAGATTAATAACCTGAAAATATTGCTACAAAACATAACTGTAGATTAATAACCTGAAAATATTTCTACAAAACATAACTGTAGATTAATAACCTGAAAATATTGATAACTGTAGATTAATAACCTGAAAATATTGCTACAAAACATAACTGTAGATTAATACGGATAATATTGACGTTCCAACTCCTGCGTTCCGCACGCCGGAGCCTTCACGGGCACGAATCATTGGCAATATTCCACACACTTACATGGTTCGAACAATATGTTTGATTTTAATAACTTGTGATGTGTCTTTGGCTGTGGGCCGGAAAAATTTCGAAAATTTGAAAAATTAATTTATGCATTATAATAATTTATTAAAACCAAAATTAAATTACCAGATACATCCATCAAATTAAAATTCATAAATATATCTTCGTAATAATCCATAAAACATCGACCAATGAATCCATTATTCACAGATAAATATATTAATCCAAAGTAAAAATCCATCAAATTAAAATTCATAAATATATCTTCGTAATAATCCATAAAACATCGATCAATGAATCCATTATTCACAGGTAAATATATTAATCCAAAGTAAAACTGTTGAAATCAAGTGTCAAAGTACGACGGAAAATCAATACTGAAAATTAAGATTAAGATTTGTCAAATCATATCAGTATACATACCTATAATTTGGCTTTAACCTTGCGTGTTATTTTTTATTGCGATTAAACAAAATTCGACCTTGAAATTATTTGTTAAATTTTTATTAAATTTTTATTTATTTCTTAATTTAAATTGGTAATTTATTTTTAACATTTTTAATTAAATTTATTCAGCTAAAAATATTTTATTTTTATTCATTTAATTCATTAATTTTTACTTTTATATAAATGGTCATTTTACGGTCAAATTTTCTTGTTATTATGTTATTTTTTATGTAAATTTCGTGCGGTTCTTGATGCATTTTGTATTTATTTTATTTTACTTTTATGTTTTTTGATTTTATATTTATTTATATACTCTCAGATTTTAAAATGTTTAATTGGTGTTGTATATTATATTTTAAGTTATCTTGGTGCTAGGTTTTCGTGTTGTATTACTGATACATTTAAACACTTTTTAAGGCTATTTGTGTCTTGGCCCAACAAAATTTAAAATAAATGAAATGATCTTTGCATTAATTAAAATTAAAAAGTCTACCTTTATGAAATAGCGTGCTAAAAACATCCACTTTTGTTAATTTGTAAAAGGAAAACAAACTCTCAATTTTATAAAAACAAACTTGAATTTTTTTCATAAAGTAACATTTATTCATGTGCTGTCAAATCGTAAATATATATTGCTCAGTAAAAGTAGAAGTAGTCAAAACATGATATTTTGAATTGTAATTGCTTACTACGAAAATTATAAAAAAATATAACCAAAAAATGTAATCAGCAAATCTGAATCGCAACAGATTGGAATTTCGTATATAATTTTTATTTTTTAATGTAAAGTACCCAATAAGCAAATGTGTCATATTACAAATGAAAAAAAATTGGTTGTGTCATATTTAGAGTTTTCACACGTTTTATTCGAACATAACGCCTAGGCGCTATGTTCGGCGGAAGACTGTAGTACACTCACAATATACTCCCGAATAAAAGTATTTAAAAAATAAATCTTTAAAAAATTTGATTTAATGAAAAATATAACTCATAATTTACCATTTGGCCATAACATTTGTCATTTTTTTGAATAATTTATGAAAGTTGGTCTATGGCATCAAGGTAATTAAAAATATTTTATGCTTAACATATTGCTGATTTCACCAATACATTCTGACAGTTCTAGATTTAATAAATAAATTTAGCAAAATAACATATCGCTATCTCACGCACTTAATGAAGCAAAAACCAAATTTATTCATTGTAGTAGAAATTATTATTAATCATCAACACTTTGATTTGCTTGACGCGAGACATTTTAATAATAATAATTCGTTTTATCACACGGTAAATAATAGTTTCAACAAATCCGATTTTGACAGATTCAAGCATCAACTGGATCACAGACAATTTCTATAAATAGATTCTGTTGCCAACCAATCGGAATTGTCAATCATGGATATTCTAATAAAATTGATTGCCGAATGAATTATATAATTATCAATTGCATTCCTTAATAAACAATGTCGAATCCATTATTTGGTAGATTTAACGGATATTAGCAGGTTTGCCGGATGTCAATAAATGAAGCTATTCCTCATTATTTCTACAGTATTTTTCACAACTGCTTATTCACAAAATTTTGTCTTTCATAATTTCACTGGAAACTTTTCACAATTGAACGTCATTAAATTCTCAATTTATCTTAATACCTACAATGGATTTTTCATTTTTATTTACGATATTCTCGGACATAAAGTCAACGTGAAATTCGACGATTCTCTTTCCATTGTCAAAGTCGCTAGTGA
The DNA here is from genome assembly GCA_022537955.1 of Schmidtea mediterranea. Lineage (NCBI taxonomy): Eukaryota > Metazoa > Platyhelminthes > Tricladida > Dugesiidae > Schmidtea > Schmidtea mediterranea. The sequence goes on from CM039679.1 coordinate 118,833,767, forward strand.
ATATGTGGTGAAAATTTTCAATAACAAAAATCTCTGTAAGTTCTTAGGAAATCCCATGTTGGTACTTAAGTGAATTTTCAGGTGGATGTTCGAATTGCCAGAACGATTTTCTCAATATGGTGGTTAAATTTCGAAAATCGACATTTTCAGTAAAATGCAATAGCAATAATGAAGAAACTTTCCAAGAAATAGTGAAAGGTAAAACTAAAAAAGTGAAAGGTAATAAATTAAATTAATTAATTAATAATCATGACGAATATGTGAAGCATCTGGGTGTATGTTATTATTGTTTGATAGACTTTCTATATATTTAGTATAATATTAACTATCACAATGTCATTGAAAAATCTTTCAAATGTTAGGGGTAGAGGCAATAAAATGAAGCTTAAAAACTTTGGTTTTATTGAATTTAGAAAGTGTATCGTATTTATATTGACTGTTTTCTACCCCATTTATGGTCGTTTTGTTATCTACACAGATAAGTCGCCTAATTTTGTAACTAAATGTTTTCAGAGTTCTGGGAGGGAGGTCAAACATGCTTTATGTTCAAGAGTGTTCATTGACATTTTCATTTCATTCTTTTTGATGAAAACAAATCTCACATAAATTCCAGTTAATTTACCGCCAGCTGAATATTTGTATATACCAATAGAAGCCTGGTTTCCATCAGCATTTTGAAAATGGAGTGGTTTCTTCACTTTTTTGCTGGGTATTTTCCTTATTTTTAAAATGCCACAATTTTTAATTTTTGTAAAATATAAGCAAAAAATAAACGTCTTATTCTCTTTTTTGTACATTGAACGAGGTGTTACGTACGTATATTTGATAGTCAACTCGTTAAGTAATTGTGGGTAATATCTCTGGTCTTAGGCTTTTTCACCATTTTTCCAACAAAGTTATTTGTTATCAAGTAACAATAGATCAACATAATTTGTAAACTTTCGGTACAGTCTTTATCAGTTGTTAATTATAAACGCCTCGTAATTTCCATTATCATAGATTATATTGCATTATCAAACTCGGCGATTTTATTTTCTAAATCGAAATGAATTAATTCGTCAAAATATTTTATTAACTAATTAATCAGTTTGTATTGTTAGTGTTGTATATTTTGAAGCAATTGTATCACTTTAAAACTATTGAATTAGAATTTAATTTTTCATTCACTGTTAACTTGTCTTAATTAACCCTTAAATGCATGACTTAATTTTTTTCGTTTTTTTTAATTTGACGCTTTGTAATAAAGTAACTACAACTACAGAAAAATTCACGCTGGTCACATCATGCGCATGCGCAGAACTATGTAGCCTGTCCACTGTAACATGTATTGCATCAATATTTTATTTCTGTGCAATGTATGAGCTTCAATATTGGTATGTTGCCAAATGGCAACACGATGCATTTAAGGGTTAAATTAAAATAAACTTCCTAGTACGCTTTTGCATAGACCCAACAGTCGGAACATTAAATTACACAGTTTATCTGAACGAATTTTATAAGTTAGAACATCTGGGATAAATTATCAAAAAAAAATCTAGATTTCAGTAAAAGGCAACCAAGAAATAAAATGAAAGAGGTATTCATTTTTAAACCTTTATATCAATTTGAATTCATATATTAGTTCCTAATACTCCGGTTTGGTTGTCTTTATTTACCAATCATGACTATTTGAATATTTAGCCTTATATTTATATTAATAGAAGGCCTTCCTGGACTTCAACAACTAGCGTGACTTCAAATATATAATCTTTATATGAACAAATTCTTGACTTGACATTATCAGGAAAATATTTGAAAAGTGTTTTTTGATATTGCCATAAAATTCAAGAATGTTACTAAATTTTTTATTAGCTTGAAATTCTCTTAATTCGTAGGCTAATTTTAGACGTTCTTTGAAGGTTGGAAGTCAGTAATACTTTACTGTTTGGATATCAGATAAATTTGGAAAGCTGGGCCTTTAAGTAAAAGTGGTAGTCTAAACTAAACCCATTTTCATAAGCAAACGCTCATAATGCAACAAAATTAGAGTTTTCTCGTAATTGTTCAAATGTTTCGTCATTGTTTCTTTAGTAAAATGATCAACTAAAACAAAAGTCACTGCATATTGAAAAACTATTAAATATCAACCACTAAAATACCTAATAATAAAAATCCCGGTTTTTTCTGGGACGGATATAGTATATCCTGTAACTCGTCTAGTTTCAAATTTAGTGAAACCCTTCGATTGAATCAAGATTTTTAATTCATTCATGGTTAACCTTCAGTTGGGCAATATCTACCCAACAGTTTCTCCAACAACTGACAGTTAATACATTAAAGCAACTTCCTTACTCTCTTGAAATTTTGTGGTCAATGGTTATTAGATATTTTAAAAACAAAGAATTTTTCCTGAAAGGATAAAGTTATTTATGCTTCGAGATTATGAGCAACATGTTGTAAAGCTTCTTAATCATTGCCAACGTGTTACTGGACTCAATACTTTTTAATTATACCAAATATTATTATTATTAAAAAGGTACATATATATATATATATATATATATATATATATGAGTACCGCGTTATAGGAGGGTTGACTGTATCATTATTATTGAATATAAAGACAAAAATTCATTATACGATACATTAAGTGATATCCAGTACAATTCCCAATAGTATACTAGTTTCGAGCTAATTGCTCTCATCAGTACTACGCGGGAGGTGCTCAGATTTTTCTTCGCGCTAGGTAAGTGTAAAAACAGTGTCAGACTTGAAAAACTTAACTTTATTAATCACTATGTCTGATTCTAGTGATTAATAAAATTAAGTTTATCAAGTGGTTTGGTAGTCTGATAGCTTGTTACCAGTTTCTGTGTTGAACTTGTAGTTCACAGAGGTAAGGTTGTATCTACCATGGTTTTAAGTGAAACCAAGTTTCAAGATAAAGATTCGTCTTTTTTCTTGCTTAAAAGCCAAACTTTGCAAACTTATTTGATGTCCAGTGCATCAGGATAAGTGTATAACGGTGTTAACTTGACACTGTTTTTACACTTACCTGGCGCGTAGAGAAATCTGAGCGCCTCCCGCATAGTACTGGTGAGAGCCATTGGCTCAAAACTAGTATACTATTGGGAATTGTACTGGATATCACTTAATATATCGTATATTCTTTGATTAGAATCAGACATAGTGATTAAAAAAATGTATTATATTTAATAAATATCATACTATTTAACTTTCCATTGAAAAAGTCAAAAATGTTTATAATTGCTTCAAAATTAATTGCGAACTTGCATGTTTTAGTTATTTTGATTTTTGTTTAAATAAAATGATGATAATGTAGTTTAAACCGAACAATAATATTTCTAGAATTTGACCCTCAAAATCAAAATTTGCCTCTAAGAAAATCAACTCAAATATTTATCAAATTTGGAAAAACGAATCCAAAATCTGATACAAAAGTTCGTATAAGAGGATGCTTAAAGGGTTTTTCTTTAAATAATGTTACTGTTGATTTCCGATCAAAAGGACTTCATTTTCTAAAGAATTGTACGAAAATATTTAAAGAAAAATTATGTATTCGTAAACTATGTTCCGAAAGAAACAGTTCTCTACCAGTTTACTATTGTTCAAATGCTTTCTACACCGACAAAAGACTGAAACAATGTAAGTACATTTATTATAATATAATTTGATTGAAAATATTTTAATGAAAACTTTATTATGTGTGTGGGTGTTGTATAAAAATGCACAAAATAATCTAAAAAGTCAAATGCAAAGCAAGTGAAACTTGAAAATTTAAATTAAGAGTATAATTAATTAAAATCAAAAGTCAAGATTTTTGTGGTAGAAAATGAAAAGTTGAAGACTAATATAATTATTAAAAATTGATGATTGATTTGGAAGATGATAGTTTAATTCAAATCAGTAATTAAAAGCTGTTTTGGAAATTTATTTTATTTTTTTAACACAGTGAGGTAAATGCATACTAATCTGCTCATGATCAGTATATCAGTTTATTTTTTTTACTATAATTCTTCATGAAGGGTAAGTACCTAATTTGTTTTTTTAAAAGATTTTTTAGCAATTGCATGGTTCGCAACTAAATTCGAAAAACTAACTCTATTTTATATTTCAGCAAAAAGTACTTTTTTGTTTAAAATGGATAACTACAAAACTAATCAATATATTTTAATGCGATATAAAGCATTTTATAGCAGATTTGTTAATAGTTTCGCTCTTTCCAATACATTTAAAACAAGTTTTCAAAGAATTTTTAACTCTTGGTTACGCTCTTGCCCCATGTTAAGGGAAAGTGCAGAGTAGTTGACACTTTAAACAATTTCCTATTAAAATTAAAATTTACGAGAAAAATTAGGATTTTATTTAATATTAATTAAACTGTAGTAAGTATTCGAAGCGTTCGAAATCGCCATCGTTTTGTATTTACATATCAGACTGAAAATAGATAGATTTAAATTCCAACTTTACAAAAATCAGTTTACGATCATTCCACTCCATCTTAATTTATTATAAAACTTATTAAAATTGCATCATAAATTCGTCACTTTTTTCTACATTTTGCTGTATTTTCTTTTTCTCGATCCATTTAATTTTTGACAAAGATTAATTAAAATGCGGCCAAACGGTTAAGGACAAAGTAAAAATGTTATTTTACAATTATTACAATTAAAGTTATGACACTAAAATGATTAAAGTAATAAACAATATAAATAAAACTATTGTTATGCATTTTTATATACGAATTAGGACTTTGGGACGTTTTCTGCTTGATTATATCTGTACTGGTCATACAATTCAATTATGAATATAATTATGACTCAGGAAACCCCCCACAGTCCTAATTAGTATAATTTTACATTTTCGGGTTTTAATTTTAAACCCTATTCTGTAAATGTTCCTAGAATCGTTCTTACTTTTTCTACATTTTTTTTTATCATTATTATTATTATTATCATTATTATTATTATTATTATTATTATTATTATTATTATTATTATTATTATTATTATTATTATTATTATTATTATTATTATTATTATTATTATTATTATTATTATTATTATTATTATTATTATTATTTCACAGCTCAAATTAGAAAAACTGAAATTCCAAAAGTATTTATAGTCCAGGATTCAAAAGATTCCAATTTCCGAATAAAATTTCATACAACGTCTGTAAAAACTCATAGCATTTGTCTAGTAGAATTCGCATTTAGGTTTAATTTGACTATTTATATGTAAATTAAGAAAATTGTAGTAATGCTAAAACGGTTCTTGTTTATGTTAATACTAAACAAGAAATTTTAATACACAGAGAAAAAGCAAATGCTGTAATGGAGGATAACAATATATTCAAAGAACAAATAACAGATGAAAGATTGTTTTCCGTTTATGTAATTTTAAATAAGACTGTATTAACCATTATGGTGAGATCTTTTCCATTTCACTTTCATCTACACCTTCATTTAGGCCTGTCGAAGCAATAGAACGTTTCAATATATTGAAAAGTTCGATGCCGCATTACAAGTGATTTACTTAGGAGGCACTAAAAAAGATGCAATTTGCCATATGTTTTCTGACTCGTCAGGTTGCCTTTGGAATTAGTAAAAATTAATTGTTCTATTTTATAGAACTTCGATTCAATTCTGATGGTTATCGAGAGTACAACGGTTTCTCCAAGATTATGAAAGTAAAAGCCTTGATTATTTATTAAATATAATTTAAAATGGGTTTAAATCGGTTTTTAATAAATTACAATTATCAAATAAAAATCAAATCAAATATTAATGTTTAAGACATTAAATCACATAGACCATGTACATACTTTGCTTGCGTTTCTTTTCAGAATACAGATCAAAAGAAATTAAAATAAATGAAATTGATAATGAAAATTGATCAAAGGTGTAAAAAAGGTAAAAGATTTTACTGATAAACTATATAATTACTTCAAAATTTATTGAAAAATTAACAGATTACAGCTTTTTCAATAGAAGCTTTTAAACTCAACGTCGATTACTTCCCTGATCTTATTTCTTAAAATGAGAGTTTTAAATATCAGAATTAAAGAATAAAGAGATAATTCTATTTTTTAACACCTTAGTCTACAAGTATTGACAGAAAATGGCTTTAACTCACATTTCAATTTACTGTTAATTTTTCATTAATTTCAAAATCTTTTTGAATGTTGTCTCCTAATATTTTATACACTTCACACAATATACCTGATTTCTATGCTTTCTTGTTTAAATAAATAAGAACCGCATTACCAGAATATGTTCATAAAGTAACAATGAAACGATAACTTTTTAAACAATAAATATTTGAATCATTTTATTACAAAATCATTTTTTAATTGGAATGATTATTTACAAATTTGGAAAAATAAAATTTAAGAATGAAAAAAGATCATTTTAGTTTTCCATCTTTCTTCATAACATTTAATATTTTGTTTGTTCGCACATTTCTATAAAATTAGCTGGAAAATTTAATTCATCGTCAGAATCAAAGTAATCAATATAACTTAAGTTTCTACCTTTCGTGATTTCAATTTCAAAATCTTTATTACTCTGATAATTTCAAGATAGATCCTCACTTGATACTTTAAATTATTTTAAATTAAAATAAGTGAAAGTATGGGTGCGTAATAAACTTTTAATAATTCAAAAATTCGAATAAAATTTTTAAATTCAGCAATTTTGCTATTCTTTCACTGTTTTCCTACACACAGACAGAATTAAATAAATTAAATTTTAATTCAAATAATTTTCCATCACTACAGTCATTTTAGACATTAGTTTTCTTCAGAGATAATTTATAAGACCCGAGATTCTAAGTTAACACTGCTAGTTGTGTTTTCAATAAATTGGAGTTTTTAAAGAAGCACCTCAAAATATTAAAGAGAATATTTTTAAATACCGTAAATTTCGGCGTATAAGACGACCCTTAAAGTCAATAAATCATCTTTACATAACCAATATTTCATAAGATACCGGGTGTTGCAATCTCTAGCCTAGGCTAAACAAACATGGTTTCGTTATTTAGCAGTCGTCTTATACAACCGATATATGATAAATCATAAAAATTTGCTCTAATTTTGTACCTAGTCTTATCTGACGGTCGCCTTATACGCCGAAATATACTGTAAATCAATACCAGTGCTTTTATTTGTTTTTTATACAAAAGCGCTGATTATATATGACTAGCAAAAATTCAACCTTTATCGATGAAATATTGACAAAAACAAAATTGCAAGCTGCAAAATAAATTATCTAACGGCGATTAAAACAAAATTGTGATAATAATAAGTGCAATTTTAAATTTTAGAAGCCTTAAATTCTGCAAAAGGTCATGAATCTTAGTTTAGTTATATTAAATGTTTTACACGTTAAAAGTACAATATCTTGTATTAAATTAACTCTTTACTTTGAATTATATGTCAATTTTTTCATCATATATACTTTTAAAGAGGATAAAGGCTGATTTTAAATATCGAATTTGTTGGAATTATTAAATTAAAAATAATTTGTTAAATTAAGGTAATGATGGCTTATTACCAAAAACCATTATAAATTATTAGCAAACATCATTCAAACATAACTTTAATATACATTTCTACAGATTCACTGACATCATCAGGTAGAATTGAATTTAAAACAATGTATTTTAAATTTCTTATTCAAACAAATTTATATAAACTTAAAAATATATTCTATTGAAGAATACATTTTTTGTTTCAAAAATTCAAAAAGTCTTAATTTTAAAAAGAATTTTTAAAAAATTTTAATAAATATTTTTACATTTTTACACACAATTTTTTCCATGTATTTATTTCAGACACAATAATACAAACACAAACATAAAATTGTTTTCATTAATATTAATCAATGTATATGGCATTGCACTCATGACACATAATTCATAACTTAATTATAAATTAATTACATTTCAAATTCCTTTATTTTAATTTCTTATTTTAAAGTTTTACAAATATTTTTCATGAGTATTGAACCATATTTTGAATTTTTATTTAAAAGACAAAAACAATCGGACAGATGAAAAAAAGTTCATTATTTTGATTTTCCGGATATTTTATTTTAATTTACTTAATCATTAATGTTTTGAATACTTTAATTGCTGGCGATAAAAATATTTAAATGATAGACCAAAGTACATTTTATTCGGGTGGATTAGACACAAATAAAGGTCTAACATAGTATATCATTAATTTATATGCAAAATTATACACATCTTGACACGAGCACATAACTTTGGAAAATTGGCATAAATTGTGAGTAAAACAGAAAAAAAATTTGCTGCGAAAAATAAAATACAACCACAGATCAAATAATATAAAATACACAAAGGGACAAATATTATTGGCTTCACTAATTTATTATGTGCATTTTTAATTATAAAAATGTTAAGGATACCTAAACATTAATTGAAATTGATACGAGGATATCTAGGGAGTTTGAATGAAAAAGCAGTTTGACAATTATTAATTTGAATTATTACTCACCGTGTGACGTAATAAGTCCTTAGTTTCGAGTCTTGAATGGTGAATCTTTTGTTTAATTGTGTTAGCAAAAATCAAATTGAAGGTAATTGTGATAAACAATAAACATTAAAAATATTGAATACTTCTCATTGTTGCTCATATTTCAAGACACACTTGAAGTTAATTTCACCAACAACCTTAACAAAACTGTTAAACTTGAGGATATTTCAACTACTTTTCCATATTCCACCTTTCCTTGAGTAGGAGAGAAGCAAAGACTTTACAAATTATAAATTATTTAATAAAATTTCAATTTTAGAAATTTGAGAAATTATGTTAGATTCTCTGAAATTATTGAGAATTACATAGGAAAAGCATCGAAAAACACAAGTTATTGATAGAATTATTAAATTTAAAGTTAAATTTCGTAAGGTATAATCGCAATTAATATAAACATGATAAAAGTCTCTGAAAGAGAGAAATTTACATAAAAATAAATTCCCGAAATTATTAGTGAACGAAAACATCTAAAAATGTTGTATATAAAAATTTAATAAATTTTATTTTTTAAAAAATAAATCATAAATGTCCTGAAATTCATGATAAAAACGAAATTTTCATTTTATTAATAATAGTATTAAAACTAAAAATTAAGAATATTCAAAAAATTATATTTAATGAAAAATATAAATTGTAAAGATTACAAAATTCCCGCTGTTAGATGTTGTGAAAACATCTTCATTTAGTTCAAAATCTGTAGTCATTAAAAGTCCAAAATTTATTCAAATCAAAACTCTATTTTCCGTATTTCCGAATATTTAAACAAAATTAACAACGGCATTTATTTTACCATCTTCATAAGTTCTATATTATTAAATTTTTTGTACTGGTCAAGCTCATTACGTTTACTGTTGTTAACAAATCAAGTAAACAACCTAATCCCTGATTTTAAAAGTACTACGCTAGGTCTATTTTTCATTATATCATACTTGATAATAATTGACCTCATTTTATCTATTGCCAATATCTCGGTACTTCTATGTTACACATTTTCACATCTCTAAATCTCCTCAAAGTTCTTTTTAACAAAACTATTAACTTTTTCAACTAATCGTTTATCATTCTCTCCCTGCTTCTTCTCTCTATCCTTCCCAAAGTCTCTTTTCTCTATTGTCCTATCTTTGGTGGGACCTCTGACATCTTTAAAAAAGTGCCTCGATAATATCTTCTCTTGTCATGGCTTTCTCATTTGGAGCCACAGAGAAACTCTTTTCTTCGTCTTCATCGCTTTCATTTCCTATGTATGCAACTTGTCTTCTGTTCGCATGAATAAAATGTGATAACTCTTCACTGTCTATTCGGACATTCTCTCTGTATATGGCCTTGCCTTCCACAGCAAAAACATTTTGCAATTCTATTCTCTGGAGTAACATTATCTGTGTATCTTTTGTTTCCAATTTCCGGTTCGACATCTCTATAGCTTTTTTTTTATCTCTGCGTCAAGTACTCTTTCTCTTACTGCATAAACCTCTTCGCTCATCTGCATAACATTGTGCAACTTCTTGATCTTCTTTATTTCACTTGTCCATAACTGCATTCTCAGTTTCCTTTCCTCGGAACTGTTATTCTAATTTATCGGCCGTTCATTCATGGCTCATCAGCTTGTTCACCAGACTCTTAATTTTTTAAAAATAAACATCTAGTTCTTCTTTCATCTGCCTGTAATCGAATGCAGCTTTAATATCTTGAATTATTGTGCTTTCCGCAGTTTTCTCGATAGTCTTTAATCGAAGGATCAACGACTAAATATTTCCCTTTAGTCTTCTTGTTATTTCAGAATTCAACCATCATTTCTTGACGAAAACCACTTTAATTTCCGATGCGGAAATATTTCTCGCAAAGTTGGATAAATATTTCGACATCTCCATCCTTTGTTAATTCTTCTGATGTCAACTTCCTTAGTAAAAAATCCATTGACGTGGTCGCTATGTTAGATGTTTAGTTCAAAATTTATAGTCATTAAAAGTCCAAAATTTATTCAAATCAAAAATCTATTAATCTTATTCAAAATATAAATTTTCACAATTGAAATATAATAAAGTACTTATTTTATTTAATAATTAGTATAATAGTTTTGAATCGAACTTTTTAAAATATTTTTATCTAATTTATCCAAACTTAATTTAAATCTTATTTTTAATTTTAATCATTTTAAAACTTAATTTTATGTCCGTTGATAATTATGCCCAAATATCCTCACACTCGCCATGTGCCCTTTAATTAAATAAAGATAAATGAAACATGAACTTTTAAATAAATATTTTGAAAGTACCTTTCATTTGAATTTTAAATATATTTGTTATTTATTATTTAGTTTTGAATTAATTTATGAATTATTAGATAGTTATAATAGCACTCTCAATACTTGTTTTATGTGCTTTGATAGCTGGAGCCGCTGTTTATCATTATCTCCGACAAAAACATCAAAATGACAATGCGATGTATATATATATACATATAATTTATTATGTTTTTTAATTTAATTTAAATTTATGTTTAGTGCAGAGCCCGAAGAATCAGTTCAGTTAAAGGATACAAAAATATAATGATAAAATATTTATATTTATTTGAGTTCTTCAAAAAGATATTTAAAATCAATATTTTAATAAATCACACTTTTATTGATTTGAGAAAAATATCAAACAAAATTTAGCTGATGTTTCAATTGTTCGTTTTTATATTTAAAATATTTTTCGTTAAAATAAAATCGTTTCTTGAAGTCACTTTAAAATTAGAAAATGTGGAATTTTATTACAAGTATTTGTCTTCAAATATAATACGAATACTATAGCTGCTTAGGGATTCGGAATTCCAATTCTTGGTAAGGAGTGTTTTTACACATACCTAAATGTGAAAAAATAAATAGAAATTAAAATATTATAGATTTTATAGTAAAAACTTAATTTATCCTTTCATTTAAGATGAGACTTTAAAACTAGTAAAGTATTTTATTTTCTCATGCGTTGGGATTGTTTAGAGTTGTGCAACAAGAGATGAGAATGCATGGGGAAAAGAACGCAAATTTAAAAACTGATAAAAATTGTAATATTTATAATTAATAAATAAATGAAGAAAATTAATAAAAAATAAAAAAAGCTGAGATATTGCGGTGGAAATATGTATAAACAGATAACAAATGAGGAAACAAATGCAATCATGATAAAATAAAATTAATGAGGTCTCTAGAAAAAGATATTCAATAAATAAAAATTAATTAAAAATCAATGAATAATTTATCAGTTTTATATGAAACCCAAAACATGAGAAAAACCTAAGCGATTTTGGAAAATTCTATAAAGTAATGAAGTCATTAAAAATTAGTTTCGTTTGTGGTAAGCAGAATTGCGAGAGGTTGCCTTAACAATTATGGCCGAGAAAACAAATTACCTAATCATTTTTGGGACATATTTTGATTATTTGTTATTCATAAAAATTATTCCAGTATAAAAACAAAGCAACCATTTCGAAAATGGTTAGTTGGTCAAAAAAAATCAGTTATATTAATCAAAGGAGGTTAGTAATCCATGATCAGAAATTAATATTCGTCGAGGGCATTCGGCTGTTTGTAGATATACCCCTTAAAGGCAGTGAGTGCAGATAAAAATGATTGTATAAACCTCTGTATTAATTGTGTAGAATTCGAAAAAAAGTTTATTGTGTTTGGTATTATTGAATAATTTAGAGCACTGATAGTTGGAGAAACAAACCGAATTGTGTTAGGGTTAAACAAATTACAAAAAATAAAATACAAAATTGCGAAATTATAAAAATCAATTAGAGTTAATTAAAAATTTGAAAAAAGTAAAAATTGATATTTTTCTGGGATAAAAAGTCTTAACCGGTGACAAATTTAATTTTAAAGACGATTAAAATAATATTAAATTGATAAGAGGTATCTTGAAGGGCCAGCAACCCAAAAACAAACAAATTTATTTAATTATTTGTAGACGAACTCATTAATCAAGGACCACCAAGCGGAATATCAGTATAATGGGTTGCCGGAGAATTAAGTTAATTGGCAATAAATTGATTTGTTTTGTTTAGTGGTTATTAATTGGCAATAAAAAGAAATTGCTAGCTGGTCGAAGTGAATTATTTTGGGTAAAGCTAAAATTACCGGGAGGAGTGACAGGAGAACTAAAAGAAAATGACATCAACTTTTTATGCTACGATTGAAGGTGATACCCTTTGGATGTCTACCCGTTTTGATTTCGTTAATGATATTTCAACCGAGATTTTTGCGTGCATGAACACAATTTCAAGAAATTTTTTATATTTCTTGTTAACTTTGGATGAAGCAACGGATAGTGCTGTTGGGTAATAAATAAAATCTTTGTTAATTCGGCACGGTAATACATAAAAACCTCACTGTGGCAAAATGAATTAATGGAAATAATGAAATAACTCACTGAAATAACTCTTGAGCATTGAAATAGATGAATTAATAAAAGACATGAAAAAATAAATAAAATCAATAGTAAATAAAGTAACACAAGGGTTTTTGGGATCACTAAACATTTTACTAGGGACAATTCATTTTAATTCGAAGCATTATAGACTGAAATTAGCTATGAATAGAAGTAGAAAACTGTGCATGTCTTTTATTGCTAAAGACCAGAACCCTGATTTGTACTTATTGTTGGAGGGTATACAATAGATTAGAAGAGATTGAATATTTGCATAGAACAGTGTAGGGTTTGTAAACTATGATGATAATACAGTTGACACCCATAATATTAATATTATTATTATTATTATTATTATTAATATTATTATTACTTTTATTACTATTTTTATTAATATGATTTTTACTTATAAAAACTATTATTACTTATAAGTTCACGTTTTATTATTATTAATATTATTATTTATTATTTTTAATATGATTATTATTATTATTATTATTAATATCATTATTATTATTATTATTATTATTATTATTATTATTATTATTATTATTATTAAAATTATTATTATTATTATTACTATTATTATTAATATGCTTATTACTTATAAAAATTTTTTATTAATATTATTCTATTATTACTTATAAGTTCACATTTTATTATTATTAATATTATTATTATTATTATTATTATTATTATTATTATTATTATTATTATTATTATTGTTACTTATCTTTATTTTTAATATGATTTTAATATGATCATTATTATTATTATTTTTATTATTATTATTGTAATTATTATTATTATTATAATTATAATTATTATTATTATTATTATTATTATAAGTTCACGTTTTATTATTATTAATATTATTATTTTTATTATTAATATGATTAATAATATGATTAATTAGTATGATTACTTATTTTTATTATTATTATTTTTTCTTCTTTTTCTTCTTCTTATTATTTTTATTATTATCATTTTCAAGGTCATTAGATGACTCATCAAATTTTTTCAAGGTCATTCTAAAATTTTCAAGGTCATTGTATTATTAAACATTTTTTAATATAAATTTACTACTTATTTTTATAAGTATTGTTTTAAATATTATTATTTGTACTATTATTATTACAAGTTAATATAACTTACTACTTATTTTTATAAGTAATGTTTTAATATTTTTTAATTTTAATTTTATTATTTTCAAGGTCATTGGATAAGTTATAATATTTTTCAAGGTCATTTAAAATTAGGTCAAGGTCATAGTATTTTAAAACATTTCTAATTTTAATATACTACTTATTTTTTATAAGTAGTGTTTTAAGTTTTTTTAATTTTTATTCTATTATTATTATTATTATCACTAAAATTATGATTACAAGTTTTGATTATTATAATTTTCATTATTATTTTATATAAATTTTCAACAAAGTATATAAAATTAATATTGAATAGAAAAAGTTTGTTCAATTGCTGTTCATAGTAGACAGGGATAGAACAATTGTAAATGTTTGTAAAAAGTTAAAGAAAAATTCTATATTTTTAAGAAAATATGTGCAAATAAATATCAAAACTAATTATGGCTCAAATGTGTGTGTTAAACCATCGATATGTTACAGTGTTTATGGAAAAACTTTAATGAAAATATGTGTTATTTTTCAAGAATTTATGAAATATTTATTTTATGGCTAATAATATGTATGTGTTAAATTATAAAAATAGTTCAATATTTATGTAAAGTTTGAGATTGTTAAGAAAATGTATATAATTTATGATACACACGCGTTTTTGATTGAAATATGTGTGTTTGTTTTACCGATATAAGAAAAACTATGGACAATTTTTAAGAAAATACATGTAATTTATGATTATCATGGGATTAGAATTTGATTAAAGTTGTGAGAAAGTTGTTAAATTTGAAATAAAACTGATTAATTTGTAAATAATGTTATTACTTTGAAGAAATTTTAAAATAAGACCCTCAGCAAATTGGTAAGAAAATAGTAGTTATTGAGTAATACTTATTAAAATTACCAAAGTTTTATAATTTTTGACAAGTCTTGATAGATCTTCTATTAAATTTGTTAGTACTTTGAAATAAGAATTTAAAAATAAATTTCAACACAGTAGCAAATTGTAAAGCAAATAGTACTTATCAGTTAATTAAATTATTTAAGTTGTAAAATATTTGAAAAAATTTGTTAGATTTTTTAAAATTTTAAGATTGTTAGGTAATTGTTCTAGGTACTTGTTGAATGAAAATTAATGTATTTTATCAACAGCTCATAGTTTTTAATCTTACAATTTCTCTTCATTCCTGGAAATAATCGTAAATATTTAAATTATTCAGAAAATTGTCAATAACAACATAAGTAATGGGTAACATAAATTTTTTAAATACTAATCAATTTTAGTTTTTAATTAAATAACAAATATAATAATAAAATCAAATAAATACTTGAATACACAAATCGATCAATTTCTTAGAACTGAACACGTATCGTATATTTTATTCAGATTCCAATAATATCATTAAAATTAACCAAAATTTTATTGTTATATTTTGATAACCCTTAAGTCAAGGAAACTGTATCGATTTCACTTAGTATACATCTTTTGACATTGATATACAACCGAATAAATCACCCTAAAAATATCATAAATTCCTCTCTTATCCTTTCGTTTCGTCCAAAAATATTATAAAATTTACTCTCAACCAATCATTTCTCTTCAAATGACAATAATCCCAGCTATATTCATTATTTTCATAAAAATCACGGACTTATATAGATATTCTACCGAATAAATTTCTTGAAATCCCCTTAAAATAAAATTTATCTCTTGACCAATCATTTTCCATCAAATAACAATTGTTCCAGCCATATTCATTATTTTTCATAAAAATCCCAATAATAATTAAAGTTTTATAATATTATTAAAACATTACTTATAAAAATAATTAAAAACAATATATATATACTACTTATAAAAATAAGTAGTAAAATAAAATTAAAAAATGTTTAAAATACTTTGACCTTGAGAAATTATGATGACTCATCCTATGACCTTGACCTACTTTTGAATATCCTTGAGAAATTATAATGACTCATCCATTGACCTTGAATGGCATTATTATTATTAATAAAAAGTAATAATAATGTTAATAATAAAAGTTGTTATAAGTAATAATAATAATATTAATAAGTTTTTAAAATGATAATAATAATATTAATAAAAGTTTTTATAAGTAATAAGTATATTAATAATAATAGTAATAAAAAGTAATAATAATATTAATAATAAAATTTTTATAAGTAATAAGTATATTAATAATAATAATAATTAAAATTTTTATAATTATTATTTAATAAGGATAAAATATTAATAATAAAATTTTTATAAGTAATAATAATAATAATAATAATAAAATTTTTATAATTATTATTAATAAGGATTATTAATAATAAAATTTTTATAAGTAATAAGTATATTAATAATAATAAAAATAAAAAATAATAATATTAATAAAAGTTTTTAATAATAATATTAATAATAATAATAATAAAAAAATAATAATAATATTTATAAATAATAATAAGAAAAATAATAATAATATTTATAAAAATAAAAATAAAATAAATTTACAAAATATATACTACTTGTAAAAATATGATGAGTCATCCAATGACCTTGAATGAATCATTGTCTTTGTTCTAAAAAAATTTGTACCTTTAAACTTAGAAAAAAAAAATTTTCGGGTGGGGGGGTATGTCAGCTAGATGGCCGGTATCCCACTACTATAAATATTTGTTAATCTAACTTATTTCTATATTTATTCAAATAAATTTTCCTAAAAAAGGTTGATTGCCCCCCAAAACCCATGTATTACCTAAAATAATAATAAAACGATAAAAACTGAAATACCAAATTGACTTCAAATTTAAAGAAAATGTAAAATTATAGGAAAAAATGCAAGAATCAAATATCAAACTAAATTTAAGACTTTATCAAAAAGAAGAGATTGAAGTTCGAAAAGTAACTACAAACTAGCCAAATTTAGAAAAGACATGCAAGCATTTTGTTTTACTGTTTCAAAAAATATACGTAGAAAGATACGGTACATAAGCCAGTTGAATCGAAGTAGTGGCAGCCGTGAAACGGCATTTAAGGGGTTCAGATCCCTTCTAAATTAAACCTGGGCACCAGACCACCAGTAAGAAAAAGAGAAAGAAAAGAATAGGCCAAAAGTCCAATGAATAAAAAAATAACTTGCAAACAAAAATGTAAAAAGAAACTAGTTTATCATCAAGTCAGTAAAAATCTTTTTAAAAACTTATAATTTCTAATTTACTCTGTTTTTATGTATTTTATTTTTTAACATTTGATTAAATTACATAGTTTTACGGCTCCGCGTATGAGTTCGACAATAAATACATTTTCATGATATTTTTCTAATATTACATTTTATTATCATTATAAATTATGCTAACTGCACCCATGCGGCCCTCTCCGCTCAAAGTCTGCCCTAAAGACTTTGTGTAACAAAATTAATAAAATATGCATTGACATAGTCTATTCTTTATGACACTTTCAGTAATTGGGATTTAAATAAAATGGAGTTTGTTTTTCTCAGCTAGAATATAAATATTTACTAAATGTATGTGTAAACAACAAAAACTGAAATAATTAATTAAGGTCTTGCTCAATTTCCGAAGTTCCAAATTCAAATAATATCCTCGTCCATATTTATTCGTCTATATACTTTGATTCCCCTGCAGAGCTCATTTACCGGCTAACTGGACCTCTAGTCTATATTCTCCGGTTACAATAATTAGTATGAAAAGGGAATAAAATGGAAACTGACTTTAGTAAAAGCGTATAATTAAATATTAAAAGCAGAAAATACAGATTTGCAGAAAATTAAATAATTAATTTTTCAAATTCTAAATTGGACAAAAGGTTGAGAATATAAATAAAGGGATTATAAATAAAGTTGTAAGAACGATTTGTAGAAAAACACTTGGGAGAGTTTAAAAAGCAATTAGATATATGAAAACAGAAAATAGAAAAAACTCGACTAGGTAAAGTCAGCAAAATGAATAAGACAATAAGGATTAGGCAACGGGAAAACCCCAAAAAAATCATAATTTATTATTATTATTATTAGGATTATTTGTGACGGCAGACAAATAAATCGCATGGAAAATTGATTTTATTTATTTATTGTCGAACTCATACACGGAGCCGTAAAACTATGTAATTTAATCAAATGTTAAAGAATAAAATAAAATACATAAAAACAGAGTAAATTAGAAATTATAAGTTTTTAAAACGATTTTTAATGAATTAAAAGAATTCAATTCAAAGTTTTATTTTGTAAGTCTGTTTTTACAAACAGTCTTTTTAATTGATTGATTTTTCAATTTCAACTCTTTCAACTATAATCCATGTTCCTTCTTCATAAAAATCTTCCATCTTCGTGTTTGTGAATTTACTTATAACTTATAATTTCTAATTTACTGTTTTTATGTATTTTATTTTATTACGGTTCTGTATATGGGTTCGACATTTATTACTTAACAGTAGATTTACCAGCATATTTGATATACCTAGTTTTACCGTATAAAAAACAGTTATTTTGATGGACTCAGCAGTTCTAGAAGACCAAGACTATTTAATTTTGATCATTAAGATTTGTGATTACTAGAAACTTGTTTATTTGTCGAATCGAAAATATTTATTTTCCCATGTTCCTATTGAGCAACTAGAATAATTTTATTAACCTGAAATAATTTATTCTAAAAGTGAAGAATAAATCAACAAAATCAAGATTTTATTAGTAATTAGAAATTAATCTGGTAAAAAACACATTCCAGGAAATAAAAAATAAAACCTAATATGGACAATGAAAATTAAAAAACAAAACAAAAGAAATATACAATTGATATATGTGGCAAATTTTAACAAGAATTATCAATACATTATTAGTACGATATGAAAACGGAAAAAATAAATAAACGCTTTACAAAACTGATAAAACCGGAAATTTTGAGCACTTT
Organism: Schmidtea mediterranea; assembly: GCA_022537955.1. NCBI lineage: Eukaryota > Metazoa > Platyhelminthes > Tricladida > Dugesiidae > Schmidtea > Schmidtea mediterranea. The sequence goes on from CM039679.1 coordinate 118,852,797, forward strand.
TCAATGATTGACATTTAGCAATGGATTTAACTGTTTAGATATTTCATTGAAATTTTTGATCAATTCTCTCTGATATTCTTGCTGATCTGGAGTTATCAAATGCTGATTTTTTAGAAGACCTTCATGACATCTAAACCGAAATATCTGTTCTATTTGTCATGCAAAATTAAATGTTAAAGCATAAATGGTTTTTTGTAAACAAGGTATTCTGAAGAAACTTGATACAAATCTAACAAAAGATAAACGAAGAAACATATCATTACTATTATTTATATGATTATTAGGGTGCATCACCAAAAAAATTTTCGTTTATTGAGCTGTCTGCTATTTAGCTTTGTTTCACTGACCAAAATAAGCAATAGTATGCAAAAGAAACAATGTTGCATAATATTTAGAGGTCCCCCTGGCCTATGAGATTTTCTGTTATTGTATTTACCTTATATTATTATTAACCTTAACAATTTATATAATCCGTTTTGCATATTAGCTGCAGAAGAACATGGCGGAACAAATGTCATATGAGCTAACAGAACCATGTACAACATCATCAGAAGGCAAGTCTATTGCTGATCACAGCAGATCATCAGAACTGCCGACGACGCATCCTCTCTCTGTGTCGGTGCCTTCAGACTGCAAGAATAAACCGCCGACTCGTCGGGCTACCGAAGTATATGGTATAGGTCCTGCAATATGTAGTAATGATGCAACAATTACTGGTATTCGCCTACCAACATGCATGCAAGTTCTACGTTGTATGATGTACCATTGCAATGTAGCATCACACAATCAACGCCCAGGATCTACAGGTGCTCAATCTCGATTTACAACGGCAAAGACGGTGTTGAAACAAGTTACCAAGTTCTATAAGAAAGCCAATATCCCAATGGTGTCAGAATGCAGAGCCTGTGAGAAAATAGTTAAACTCCTTGATGATAACAACAAACTTCGTTCAATCGACAAAACTCGCCGTGACACTCCGGCAACACAGTGCAAACTCGAAGCAATGCAGACCTTGTTAGCCTCAACATTCCAGCTGTGGCCACCAAACGTAGCGAGTTTGGTGCGAAATGCCGAGGATCTGGCATTTCTCGAGTCAATGAAAGGTGACAGAACTGCCAGCTTTGGTGCCTTTGACAAATCGCTTGCCCTGAAAATATCCAGACGCCATTTACGAGATGCCGCAACATCAGAGCGACTAAAGCGTTCGCGCAAAGATATCGAAGCATCAACATCAAATTTGTCTTCTCAAGCGTTGAATGATGACAGCAGTGGCAGTGGTTGCAGTACTGAAGAAGAGGATGTGACAGAGCAGGCCCTGACTTCTGAAGATGATTTAGAAGCTAAAGCTGCCTCACAAGAGAGAACACAGTCACAGCGAAGAAAGCCGACTGGTACAATGGCCTTCATACCACCTGATGTGCTAAGCCGACCAAATCTGGTATCACTGGCAACAAGGCTTAAAATGACACCAACACAGCAAGCTGCTTTCACACATGGACTGATTACAGAGTCCGGTGGTGATGTAACTAGAGTTGGGAGTGCCCAGTTATTACAAAGCCTCAGATAAGTCATGCGGAGAAATCATTGCTGAGTTAACAATGAAGCTGATGACCGAGTGGCATTGTGCGGACCGAATCGTCAATATGACATTTGACACAACCAGCTCGAATACGGGCCATTTGACTGCTGCTTGCATTGCCATACAGGACAAATTGCAACGTGCAGTCCTGTGGTCAGGCTGTCGCCATCACATTGGTGAAGTGGTCCTCTCTCATGTTTTTGAAGATTGAAGCATCAAGGTCACCAGATGTGACATTGTTCACCAGGTTGCGAACTAACTGGGACTTGGTGCCACATGATTCCAGTCAAATCCGACCATTTTTCCCAGCTGATCATAACACTGAAGCACAACAACTGTTAGCAGAAATGAAGGATGAGGTGGTTGCTGTTGCAACTGGAAAGATCAAATTTTTGCGAGATGATTATCACGAGTTCACTGAGCTTGCACTTCTTTATCTGTCTGCCAAGGCTGGTGTGGTGACACTCCAAACACCTGGAGCACTGCACAAGGCACGCTGGATGGCCAAGTTGATCTATAGTATCAAGATAGCACTTTGTGAGAATCAGATTGGCGAACTGCCACCAGGCACAATTACGACACGTCACCAAGTGAGCAAGATACGTGTATTTGTCACATTTGTCACTCACGTGTATATTCTATGGTGGTTGACCTGTAAGAAAACTGCAGATGCTCCATGGAATGACCTCCAGCTGTACAAAAACCTTCTGGAATATGAAGCCATAGACAAGTTAATCTCACAATCAGCCGTTCGGGCATTCCAGCGACATCTGTGGTATTTAACGGATGAGATGGTCCCAGTAGCGCTGTTAAGCGATTGCACGCCACGATCTGAACGAGAAGCGCTGACTGGTGCCTTGCTAAAGATAAAACCATCTATTGAACTTCAAGCGCCATTGAATCGGTTTGGTAACGGTTGGGGGAAACCAAAATTCCCCACATCCATCAATGCGTCTACGCGCCTGTGTGATTTGGTCGGAGAAGATTCATGGTTCACAATATACCACTTGCAGTTGGATTCAAGCTTTCTGGAACTTCCTGTCAGTGAATGGAATAATTCGGAAGCATACATGAACAGTGCTAAAAATGTGGCAGCAGTTAATGTCGTCAACGATTGCGCAGAAAAAGGCGTCAAGCTATTATCAGATTTTGTTGACACTGCTCGTTCGGATGAACATTTCCAGAATGTACTTCAGGTCGTTGAGAAAGACCGTCAAGAGCATCCAGATCTTCGTCGACAGATAAAATTCAAAAATGAAAAACTGTAATTATATTGACAATCGTATTTGTGACTGTTCAGGACTACACAGTACACATGTAATTGCATTGATTTAATAATGATGATTGAATACTGTAAAACAAACGATTTACTCCATAAACATGTACATCAGTTCAGTTCAGCTGTTTACATATTATGATTTGCGTCCTTTTGGTGACTTTTTCGTATGTATAATTGTGTTATGCTAGATAAAAAAATAAGTTTTTTGTCCTAACTAATTGTTTTGACCAGAAAAGAACTTGCTCTTCACACATCAACACGTAAACACTTAATTTTGAATAAGTCTCCAACATTAAGCCTTTTAAGGCTGCATCCTTATTAGTAACGGGTACTGACATCATATTTTGTCTACAGGGGACCTCTAAATCAAATCGGATGTTAAAAATATTTCACCAAAGTTATCTATAATCATACTGGAACACATCAGAAACACAGACAGATCAAAAGTAAACAAAAAAATCTTTGACATGCAGTTGTGATGCACCCTAATGATTATTTAAAATAAAATAAATTATAAAAGGAAATTAAACTCTAGACTTTACTTATAAGTTATCAGTATACATAAAGGCCCTGAGAAAGTTTCGATGGAGCTCGTGCCGAACAACATTTCTGGCTCCACCCCCCGTTTCGCAAACATTAGGGAATTTCTAACTAATTCAATAATATTCTTAAAATTTGTTTGAAATTTTAAGCTTCTTATAACTTTATAATATATTTTAGTATTAAAAATTAAAATATATTCTTCATTTTGTGTTATCCTGAACAACGACGAGGACATAGTGGTACTTGACTTGGTTTCTTTATTAATATTTTTTAGTTGTATTTTTTCTAAGTTTCTTATTTATTTTTTTATAAATACGGTAAATGTTAAATATACAAAAATTAAAGAAAAACTCCAAATTGAATTGTAAGTTAATAAAAATTAAATATTTTAGAATCCGATCATTTGGTCATCCTAGCACTCTCCCCTCTAGCTGACACTGCATATATAAATACATATGTGGAGCTAATTATTATTTGACAGGATGAAGCTGCAAATCCAACTCCAGATCTCCTTGATTAGAAAAATAGCCCAATACAATAAATTTTTATTATTATTACAATTCACAATTGTATTGAATTTTCACTAATGAAATTCACCTTTAACCGGCGACCCTCTTTTTTATTTATTAACCTTCAATTATTTATGACAGTTTGACTGAGCTTTTATTTCATTTTTTAAGACTTCTTTCTTCTTGTGACTTGAATCTTAACCAGAAGAATCTTACCAAATTTATTTATTTTTATTTTAGATTGACAAGCTGAAATTTCCTTGTTAAGGTCGAGGATTTTGGTTTTAATTAAATTAATTTAATTTTCACAAATAATTACTTAGTTTGTTTTTCCTACATAACTTTGTATTGTGTTCTAAAATTAAATTTATATTACTATATTCCTAATTGTCTCATTATTTGCCACCTCATATATTCTTCCCCCAAAAATATTAATTTTTGCAAATTATTTTATTTTTATGGTTTAATATTTATATTTTAATTGCTTAGCACATCTATTATTGAGATTTGTTTTATCCGCGTAATTCTTTCAAATTTTCATGGCATTTCGACATTTAGAAGCTGATTGTTAGAGCAATAAGTGACAGTAATTTGTAAAACGACCGAAAATGCACAAAGAACAACAATAAACATTAAATAGCGTGAAATAAATAGAAAAAACGCCAGATAAATAATAATTAATAAAAAAATAAATTAACCTTCGTAAAAACTCCTTAAAGCACAGCCGCAATTTATTATAATGAGCCTTATTAATGATATTATTAGTTGTCAGAAAAGAGGTAGCCAATTCTAACGGACCTTGATTCACTGTGGTTCCAATGGACCCCTAATAAATAAATATCTTGATAATTTATGTAATAAAATTCCTACTTGCAACATCATCTGTAGGTATTTAGCATCTATTGGATTCTTTGATAAAACCATGGATAACTGGTCGACTTTGCGACTTAGATCTTCCAATGCCACCTCAACAGGGGTTAAATCTATTTGGTATTTACGAATAACAAGTATTCTGGTTTTAATATAAGGAAATGCTTTTTCGATTGTAAGTATTGTTTTTCTTTTATACTGGTCTTGCAATCCACCATGAGCTTTACCATCCAATGTATAAGGAGTAGAGAATACAAAGTTTTCTAAAAAATATTAGAATAAATAATAACAATAATGATAATAATAATAATAATAATAATAATATATATATATATATATATATATATATATATATATTTTAATATTTACAAAAACTAACTCAAATTATAATTTTGATCGAAAACACTCTTTCTGCGCCTCAATTCGGCCATTTCAAAAAACGGCTCAACAAACGTAATCTGTATGTGCATCTAAAACAAGTTCTAAAACTAAATCTCCAAATAAAAATTTCAACCTTTTCTTTATCTAATACTGAAATGTTGACAATATTTGAATCTTTCACGATATTTATTTTGTCCTTACCGAATCGAGACGAATAAAAATTCTAAATTTATTATATCATTTGAATGTTCTTATTATAGCCTTTTTATTAATTGCCAACCTCGATTCGGGAAGCAATTTCTGGCAATTTTGTGCAAGGTGGTTCTTTGTAAATATACTCTTGGTTATTCAATTCTTTAAATCCTTCTCCATAAAATCGAATTCGAAAATATGTTGCGAACACTCTTTTATCAACCTAATAAAACAAAATAAAAATCCTCTTCAAACTGCATGTGAAAATAGTTTGAATGTAAATTTAAAGATTTGTATCACTTTCATTCGAATTATCTGCCATTTGATTGGATTTTGATTAAATTTCGAAGTTTAAGTTTTTAATATTTCATATTTCTACAACCACCGGGAAAGAAATTATTTAATTTTAGAAAATTTCAAAACAAGAGTTACAATCTCAAGTCAAATATTTCATTAAAATTCATAAAACCCTCGTAATTTCTTTTAAAATTCTCGAAAATAAAAATATTTTCAAGTTTCAAAATATAATCTTCAGATTATGGTTCTATATTGTAATTTTTATACTCTGCTGTTCTGAAAAAAACATTTCATTTTGCTATTGTCAACCGATAATCAAATCGAGGATTTCACTTCCAAGAATATAGAAAGTTTTCAGATTATTGCATTCTTTTATCTTAATTAGGATTTTTCTGGAATAGCTTTCTTTTTTGTTATTTAAAAAAACTTCTCTTTACTTTTATTATTTATAAATAATTTATTATTAAAATTAAATAGTTATTGATGAAAAATCTACTTTATTGTAGATTATATTATACTTGAATTATATGACCAGTACGAAACTAAAAAGAAAGATTCAAATAAAGAGTAAGAGAAATTAGTTTAATTTGGTATAGGAGTGAACGGGTTGAAAGCTCTCATTTAATAAAAACTGCGAAAATGACTTGTCAACGTAATTATTTAAATTATATTCTTATAATAAATCTCACAATCGACAAATTATTTATAATATTACTAATATTTAGTATAATAAAAAGAATAATATTTATAATAATGACATATTTATAATTATTTTAAAATAAATTTGACTATGAATCAGTAAACATGTCGATGTTTTTTGATATTCACGAAAAGGATCACTTAAAAAAGGATGTGCCGAAAATTTAAATTCTAAAAATGCTAAACTTTAAACTAACGCTCTTTTGTATTGCATCATAAGCTTCTTTTATTTCATGGTGGTATTTCGATAAGACAGGAAAGTCGCCCCGTTCTTCAAGAATAGGCAAAATAATTCGATACAGTTTAGGTATCAGTTCAAACATATTAGCTTCCATGAAACATTTACACGATGCTCGAATCAGTTTAATTAAACCATCCTGTGAAAATAATTTATCACAACAAACACCATCTTCATCTGGGCTGACAACGTCATCACTTATCGCACTTTCTTCCAGTAGATTATGACCAAGGGCATCCGCCAATTGAACACATCCTACAGGCATATAAGGTAATGGCTCTTTCATTCCCAAATACTCAGCAACAATAGCTGCACAATGTGCAAGACACATACCAGCTTCATCTTTATTGTTTAACTAAATTTAAATAAACATAAATTAAAACAATTTAAATAAAATACAAACAAATAACTAAATAATATAATAATTTAAAATATAATTTTTATAGCCTTAGTATTATGCGATAAAAAAGATAGTAGAAAGGTTCTGAATTCATAAGGTAATCTATGAAATTATTATATTTTCTGATAATGCAACCTCAAAATTAAATGATAATAAAAAACTTGACCTCATAATCTTTCAAAGTCATCACATTGTCATAAAATGTACGTGAAGATCATCAAAAACAGACTAATTGAATTGTTTTTTTATAATTTTATTTAATAACATGATTTAATAGTTTTAAATATTTAATTTTAAAATTTATTTATAGTTATTTTGTTTGATTACTTACTTTATTTAAGTAGCTTTTACATTTCATTTTATTTAATTTTACATTTTATTAATGTGTTATATTATTATTTATTATAATTAATATTCATTATTTACTCATTTCGTTATTTCTAAATATCAACAAAATGATAACTTTATTGCAATTCTTTGAAATTTTATTATCAAATTGTAAAAAATGAATAAAATGTTACGTAAATTATTTTATCAAATTGTAATAATGTTTTAACATTGCAGGGAAGGATCAGAAATTCGTATAAAATAGATAAGTTTCTTAAAGTAAAATGGTGTATACACGCAATGTCCTCAGAAAACCATGTAATATGAAATAAAAAACTATATTTCTTTTAAAAACCGTGAAAAAAGTAATAAAACTGAAAAAGCTTTGATATACATACCAGGGTTAGCAACTTTTCAAAATTACATTTATGTAAGAACAACCTTATCTGCTACTTAATATTGAAAAATATTTTTTCCAAATTATAGAGGTACCGCCGGCATCTTCCATAAAATTGTTTAAAGCAATTATTAGTGGTGTAAAACGTATCGATATTAAGAATTCCTTACTTTTAATTATGTTAAAATTTACTTACATTTTATTGTAATGGTTTTCAAATATTCAAAAGTGAATACTAAGTAGTGTAGTTATGGAAACGTAAAATCATGCGACAAATTACAATAGTACATTTTATTATTTATTTTTGTTTCTGGTTGTTAATAAATATTAATCCCATACTCTTATATTTGAAAAAATTTGATTGAAGTGTGAGCAAAATTTTTCTAAAAACGGGGAAGAAATGATAATATAATTTTTTCCAGATAACAAATTATTATTATTATTTGGAAAAATTTATATCCGGATTGAAACATAGCTAAAAGTGAATTCACGACGCAAAAGATTTATTTGAAGAATTTAGCGCAACAATTACTAATATCAAATATAAAACGTAGAAGTGTAAAACATTTGCCTAAAAATACCGTTGCTGCAATCAAAGAAACTTTAGAAAGTTATTCAAATATTTTGGTGATTGATAAACAAGTTCATGCAACAATTACTCCTATACGATGTTACCATTGCCCATCAGCAAAAGGTCGAGCATCCAAACAACGTTATGGTAATTGCGGGGAAAATATATGTAATGAAGATTCCCAAAAAATTGTGGTTTGTAAAACATGTATATTGTTGCAAATCTGAAACATAGACATATTACTGCAAAAAAGATTTATTTTATATAATGGCGACATTTTCTATTGTTCATTAAGATAGCAGTTCTGCCATAGGTTTGTAAGTATGATAATAAACACGTAATTTCTTTTATACATATGGACATATTTAAAAGACAATTATTTTGAAATTGAGTTAGACTAAATAATGATTGAAAAAAATGAAGGTTTTCTTTGGACCGTGTAACTTCTAATTTGTGTAAAAACTAAATATTTAAATTATTACGATTGATGTAATACCGCATTTTATTTAAAGTAGCATTCGATTTTAGAAAAATAGTAATTATAAATAATACAAATATAACAAGAAATAATATCAAAATATTTGTATCGTGAAAATAAGAATTTTTATAGATATAAACCTTTTTATGTTTTTGAGTCATTCGTTGAAGCCAGGACAATCGAAGATCAGGTGAGTTTTGATACCCTTTAGCAATTCGACTCATTAGGTCAATCTGCATTTCTGGGTCATCGTCGAATTGTCTCATTTTAACCGTATCTGTGAGAATTGAGTGAAGATTCAATATTAATTCTTCGACTTGATTAGCGAAAAATGTAAAATCTAAAGAATCATCAAACACATTTTCCTGACCACTTTGAAGATCCTTTTCAACAGTAGTATATGCAATAACTGTTCTTAAACTTGATTTCAGATTCAACTCTATTGTCCTTTTACTATTCATATCTTCACGATCCCACACCAATTTACTAAGCGCCATAGTTATTTGCAACTTTATTCGAGCAAATGTCTGTTGGGAAAACCCTATACTAAAATTGCAATCTACAAACAAGACAATTACGTTATCTAGCTGGAAGTTGTATCTCATTAACATGTATAATGATGCAATGGAATGCGACCGGATTTCCTTTAAATTTGAACCCGCCAATTTAAGGAGACACATACAGAGTTCTCCGCATAAATATATAGCCTCGTCAAAAATGATTTTGTAATACTACGCACAAAATAATTTGACCTAAAAAATATTCAAATAATTAAATACTTTTTTAATTAGAAGACGTAGAAAAGCTACAAGACTTTGTGTAGCAAAAACACTTTGATTAAGTTGAAGAAATCTAATATTCATTTTAAATATCTGAATGACTATTGAGGTTAAATGCTGACTACTTTCAAAAATCTAGAAAAAAAAAATTAGTTTTAACTCAAAAAAGGGAAATATAAATAAAATATTTGTTAATAAGTGCAAACAAGTTAAATGTCATTTTAAAAATATATTTACAATTTTCTTAAATTTTTTTAAAATATTATAAATAAAATAAAAATAATTATGGCCAGTACATTTGTCAATTTTGAAATAATTCCAATAAAATTGTTTTCATTTTCACCATTGTTTGAAAATAGTACAGATTTTGTCAGTGTAAAAATTACATGACAATAGATTTTTAATTAACGGAGAATGGTTTTAAGAATAAAAGTAGTGAAGTCGATCAGAACAAAGATTTTTTCCCTTAAAAATTTCTTCTATTAAAGAATATGCATTAAATATGCGAGATATGAGTATCATAATTTAAAATTAATTAAAAAATTTATTTTAAGAAAGTTGAAATTATTAAATTGTGTAATTAAGAATTTATGAATTTAAATATAATTATATATAAATTATATAGTATATTGAAATTTATGTTTGGAATCATGACTCATTAAAATATTTATCGAAACTTCGAAAATATATTTAAAATACCATTTTAAATATTCATTCTACAGCGTTGTACAGTTAAAATGTTTAAGCTAAATGCAGTGAAATTTCTACCTGGACTATCTTTCAATTCTAAACTATTTAGAATTTCATAGAACCGAAAATATAATAGAAAAAATATGAATGAATCACTCCATAAAGAAAATGAAAAAATGATTTTAAATAAGAAAATACTTCTCAAATAGAAGTAAAGCATTTTAAACTTAAAGAATTCTTGGCGTAGATTTGCTGCCATTTCAAGAGGAGAAACAAGCGAATAAAGTAGTTTTAAGATGAAAATATTTGGAATTTTAATGGATCATTGGACTAAGTACAGAATTGATTTCAAGGAAAAGCAGAAAACGTTTAAAAGGAATTTTGGTGATGGTTTCTAATAAAAAACTTTTTAATGTTTTTAATTTGACAGGCAAAATTTTCTTTTGTGAATTAATTGTTTCAGGAAGTTATGAGAAGGGCAAACATTTCTTAATATCAAAACAACAAATAAATCCTCAGATGTATTAAAAAAGTCACCGATATTTATGTGACTGAACTTCTGGTTTTCAATGTGTCATTTTTCTGACGCGAGCACAATCATCCCATACAAAATTGATTTATAAAATATTTATATAAAATTTTTTTAAAAATTTAATAATACTTAAAATTTCCAAAGTGAAAGAATATAAAATACCTTAATTATAATATCTAAAGTATCTAAAATGACAAATATCACTTCCATGCAAAGCTTTCCTTCCATTACGGTTATAGAATTTTCCAAAAATAGACGTTTACTAGAATTGCTCATTTGCCGCTTGTACTCTGTTAATTCAATAAATGATTTTATTATAATTGTTATTGCAGTTTATTATTATTATTATTATTATTATTATTATTATTATTATTATTATTATTATTATTATTATTATTATTATTATTATTATTATTATTATTATTAATTGTATTATGATAATTTTAAGAAAATAACAAACCAGCAAAAATAAAGATAATTAAAGAAAATATATTTAATTATTATTTATTTGTAAACTAATATTAAAGATTAATAATTCTTAAAAGTTGTGTGGACATCCTTATCATCATAAAACAAAATAATTAAAAATTTTACTGACTGTTTTATACAAGTTAGTGAAATATTTTTAAAATATTACGCTTATTTTCTTTATTATTCTGTGTAAAATTAACTTTTGAATAATTTAGTAAATAAATTGCAGGTAATTAAGTAAAATGGTAACCGTTAACAAATTCAAAATTAACAGATTTGTTCAGATAATTTGAAATTATTAAAATCATTTATTTCTTTAAATAAGCATTTATAAAAACTTGATTTGCCGATAAATTACCGAAAATATTTGATCGAATTGCGATCGTTTACAAGAAAAATATCAATTCAAATTTAATTTTGACACACATACAGCTAGTAATTACAAATTCAATTTTATTTTTATTATTTTTCAATCAATTTATTTTTAAAAACTTTAAATTTAATTTTCAATCATACCTCCAAAATTTAATAATTCAACACTACAAGATTTGAAATTGCTAAACGTCAACCTGCTTCGGTTGTCTTTGCAGTTCTGAAATAAATAATTGATAATTATTAAAATGAATAATAATAATAATAATAATAATAATAATAATAATAATAATAATAATAATAATAAACTATCAAAAATTTACAGAAAATATTTATTTATTGAAATGTTAGAAAATATGTCGACAAATTTAAAGATGTTAAAACTAACAAATTTCAAGCATTCACGGTAAAAAAAATTAAAAAAACTAAATATGGTATTTGTAATAATAAATATACCTTAAATTCAAAAGTGACCGCGGCAAGCATTAAACATTGAAGCAAATTAGAAATTTTTAAATTTGACAACGATTTCAACCAATTATTCAGGATTTCCTTATCCAAATTTTTGAGAATCCAGATGAAGCACAAAATCAAATGACGGACATTTTCTGAGACCAACGAGTGAACCTGTAATGAAAACTTTTATGGCAATTATATAACTTAGAATCACAACTAAAACGACTTAAAGATGCTAACTATGAATATTTAAATTTATTATTTCGGTGAAATTTTATTTCACTTTTTGGATTGGTAATGTTACTTTCAGCATTAATGTCTTTGATTTGTTAGAAACCAGCTAGCAAAAAAATGTTTGTCAGAATCAGTTATTTTTCGGAAGCGCAACAAAAGTTTTGACAATGTTGAAAAAGTGTCACAGTTGATTATACAAGTTATATATAAAACTTTCAAAAAAAGATTTTGGGAAATTTAATCTAATTTATTTTCCTTTTGACAAAAACAAATTATTATTCTCAACACAAATTTTTATTTTTTTCTTCATCATGTGTTATAGAAATTATAAAAATTAAATTTTATAAATATTTATATTGGTATTTTAAGTATTTTTCATCTAAATAAACTAATAAATAAACTAATTAATTGAAAAATATTAAAAATATTAAAATTTTCATATTATTAAAAAATAATTATAATTTATTTGCAGAATGGCAAGAATGTGTGCTTTAATTAAAAAGTACATTGATTTCCTTAAGAAATCTGAAACAGAGATTGACAAATTAGAAAAAAAATGGATAATATTACCTCGGTATCCATTGCACCAATTGTATTAGTATTATCGTTCTCGTCATCCATCATGGATTCCTCAGCCAAATCTCCATTCTGAACAGATTTCCAATCTATCGAACAAGTATCGGTGCACGTATGGTGATTAGATTTGTCGCACACGGAAACTTTGACAGAAAGTGCTAATTTAATAATATCGGACAAAATTGCAATAAACGGCAAATAGAGATTGGCAATATTAGATTTAATTATTGGATCTCCATATCTGGAATCCGACTCATGGCTTGCAATGAGATTCCATATGATATGAGCCGCAGTGGTTTGCAATGTAATATCGCTATAATTTAAACAAAACCCTCAATTCAAATTATCAAAGATAGTGAAATATTAAAAATATAAAGTAATGTCCACCCTTTAGATGAGTTTTGACAATTGAAGTTTGATTAATTTTTAAAAAATAATGCCATGACATTTTTAGTAAATTGCCAGAATGAACATAAATTATTCTCAGAACTGTTTTGCTATAAATTTTTTTATTCATTGTAAAATATATTACATAATTCCATGCAGACCTTTGAAAATTCAAGTTACATTGAATATCAGTCGAATGGAAACCTTGGTTTTACAAGTTGGTAAGAACAACAAAAAAAATCAAGTTAATATCATATTTATTGTTTTTATTTAAAAAATACTTTGACAGTTAGGGTTTACAAATGAGAGTTAACAAAGATAACAAATTCATAGCCTACAATAATTTAATGCCACATATAAAATAAATTTATTTTAAAATTTTTTCTTATCACTTTCGTCAAATGACAAATGAAAATCTGCTTCTGTGACATCATTCGCATAGATATTTCATTGTTAAATGTTATTTATTTTTCAAAGCTTCTTGTCGTCCTCACATTAACCGACGTACCATTTTAAGTGGAATGTTCTATAATAAATTTCTCGGCTAATACGCGTTGATAGACGATAAACTTAATATTCGTGAAGTATATAATTAATATGATAAAGGTCATATCGACGCTATTAGCCATTGCGGCTTTTGTGAGGATTTTAAATCCTTATACCGCATGAAATTAATATTTGATAAAAATAACAGTTGATTTTCTCGAATTCTGCAAGAGTGCGATCCAATTTTTATATTCAAATATTTTTCAATATTTTGTGTGCGGCGAGCTAAAATACTTGATTTAAATATTGATAAAAATTAAATTTTTTTTAAAACAGCCATCGATTAGTAAAAATAAAGATTACAGGAATTTTTAAATAAGTTGATTAAAAATTAAAAATAGTTAAATTTCAAAATAATATTTTTTGTGAAGTTTAACTGAAGTTTAACATAGATGTGAATAACAGTTGCTGGATAATATTGGGATAATTATTTTCGGATGACTTTTAGTATATTTAATTAATCTTTTAAATAATAAGATGGGTTTGGAAAGCTTATAAAATGTTTTAGGAATTCTTTGGAACACAATTCAAACTCCAAGATTATTGCTGATATAGGATAATTTTCTTGACGCAAAATATGGTATAAATATTAAAGATTTGGCACTTAAAAAATTTACTCGTCGTGATAATTTTGGTTTTAATTAACCAGATACCTTGAAATAAATTTGGACAATTTTGAAAAACTTTCACAGTTATGCTATGAATTTCGCCAAGAGACATTATTATTTCTTTTTACCTTATTTCATTACAGTTTTGAGCCTCAAAGCGTTAAGTTTAAGTTTGTAAATTTGCAGACGAACGATCCTGTTTTATTTCACATCAAATTTATGTTGTTTTATAATAGTGTTTATTGAATTTTTTGTAAAGCATTCATATAATTATAATGTACTTTATAAACCCGTTAAAACGCCAAAAAAGTATTAAAATGAAAAATATGCATAATTAGTAAAGAATAAAATAACTGCAGCTATCCTGCAGTATTTAAATTTCGGTTTTTTGTACAATTCGAACAATTTGAGAATGCAATAATTTATATTGTGTTAGGAATAGAATTTAACAAGAGTTAACGTTCTTGCCTATGACGTGTAAAATTTATAATAAAATTTATTATATTAATTTTAATATCTCTAAATATAACAAACACTGATTCAAATGTTAAGTATTCCTCCATATTACATTTACGCATCAAATAAATAGTAATAAAATTAATAATAAGCATTCAACAGAGTTATTTTTTTGAAAATGGAAATAACTCACCAGGTTGTTCTAATTGAGATGAAAAAAATACATAAATGTTTATATAAATAGTTAATTTATTTTATGTATTTCGTTTAGTGGTCATTATAGTAGTGAAATTATTCATAGAATTTGTAAAATGAATATTTCAATGTTCAATAAATTATTTGTGTATGCTTATTAAATGTGACGACTTATCACCATTAGTTAATGTTTTTAGCAATTTTATTTCAATTAACATTATTTCTTGGCTTCGATTATATGATTAATTAATCAATAATAATATTTCTAATTTTGAGATATTTAATCGAATATACAGAATATAACGAAAACATTTTTACCACCATAAGTTAGATTAAATAAAAAGTATCAAACACCCATATCAACCAATAGTGTAAAATTTTAATAATATTCCTGTGATTTCAAGATTAATTTTATAATAATAACATGGGATTAATGATATTTTTGAAAACGTCCAATTATAATAAATGTTTCAAGTGATAAAACAAAAAAATATTATTTCATAAAAAAGTTACAGAACCCAGTTTGCAGTAATGCAGAGTATAGCAGAATGATTTCAGAACTCTGTATTTTAAATTAATAGCTTAGTATCGGAAATTATCGAAATATTTATGTTTTGAAAGCATTTTGTATATATTATTATAAAATGTTCTACATGTCAAAAATCAGCTGAAACTTTGGTCGTTTGAAAGGGTTTCAAGTTAACGAATAGAAACTTCTAACTCCAATAGAAGAAGATAATAAATAAAATTAGACAACAACATAAAATCCTATTAATAACTTACCATGTTTTAAAACAAAGTTTCAGTTCAGTTAAAATAAGCGCCAAAATGAAATGTGAGGCTGTGTATGTTTCTGTTATTTGTGAATTTGTTCTGAAATACAGTTTGTTTAACTGCAAGCCATTTAAATCCAAAAAGAATTCAGTGTCACTTATAATTCGTAAAAATTCCAGTTTCAACAAGATCAAAAATCGAGTTGAATCTTTTTTATCTGATTCGATTCTTGCGTTGATCTAAGACATTGTACAAAGCAAATTATAATGAAAAATATAACTGAAAATTGTAAAATTAACGATAAATGTTAATGGTAAAAATCATTACAGAGTAATATTTTCTAGATTTTTTATTAATTTAGTTTTTTATATTTATAATTCATTCACATACTCATACATTTTTATTGTAGTGCCTGCAACATTTAATTTTTAATTAATTTTATATGTTATTAAAAATAACAAATATTTATTTTTGTTTGAATATTATATAACACTTTTCCAACTTGATCTCAAATTGTTATCAAAAGCTATTAAATATCATCATTCATTCTTTGATAATGTTCGACATCAAAATTCAATCGTGGAAATTGCTGCTTTGCTCCACACTAGTTTCAGCACATTCAAATTCAGTCGTTCCAATTCAAATCTTAGTTTACGAGAAGCTTATAATAAATCAATTGATTTACATGAAATATTATCAAGACAGAACAATCTCGAAAACTGACACTATTCAAGTCCCAATAAATTACGAATCAGTATTCCGTCAATACGAATGTCATTACAGATCTCACAAATCAGACAAAGCATTTATCGCACCAGTCAACATTATAGCTCAATCATCAAAAGTCACATCAGCATCATATTCTATCGCAATTACGTGTTATTATCAAAAGTTCCAATTGAATGAGAAATTCTCAAAACTATGTCAAGTCAATCATGAATCTAACCAACCAAAAGCTTATTGTATTTATCTGGAATATATTTTGGACGTTATTGCTGTGTTCCTAAATTTAAAAGTAACAGAAAAATAAATCGTGCTACAACATTCCAGTATCATAATTTGGAATGAGTGCACAATGTCACCCAAAACGGCACCGGACAACTGTAGATCACAAACTTCAAGACATTCATCAAACAAATATCTTGTAGGTGAATTTTTTGTTTTGAATGGAAACCTCTTACAAACTTTGCCTGTTATTCCGTCTTTACCAATAGCTGATTAACTCAATGCTTGCTTTAAGATCATTTGAAGAGACAATGAAATAAAAATTTGACTTTCCGTTTGGATTTTCAAGCACGTTTACAGCACAAAATAGCACCTTGACGGAATACGATGTTCAAATAAAAATTTGAGAAACAAATTAAGAATATTTAGATATAATAAAAAATATATTTTACCAATCCGAAAAAATCCACAATAATCATCTTGATGACATCTGAATTGAGGAGAGTCAGTAAACTTTTATAGAACATGGCCAAATTTCGAATTAAATTCTGGCATTGTCTCTTCAGTAAACTGTTCGCTAATTCTTCAGTAACAGGAGAATCTAAAATGTGTCTGTCGATTTGCTGAGTAGCGAATCTCGCCAGTTTCATTAATTTATTCACAAACAAATCCGAAAATATCGGTTTATGATCGGATTTTACGAAATTTGAGATATAATAAAAATACTCTTTCATTCCGCGAATCTAAAATTGTGAAATAAAAGAAATATCTACTAATAATTTTTATAATGTAAAAAGTGCATTTGAAAATTAAAACAAAAATCAGTCGAGATATAAAATAAAATGATAGAAATAAGAAACAATATGACAAATTATCTAAATTATGTAACACCTGATGACAACAGTTAAAAATATTAATATCATGGAGCCAACCTCAAATTTGTGAAAAGTCATTAATAATCACGTTGACATCTATATTTTAATACCAAATATAAATTGTTTTTAATAATATTATTAATATTTCTAATTTAAATATAGCAGTTTATATTTTAATCTATCAGACTATTTCATAAATAGTATAATAATATTCACATATTTCAAAAAATTAAATAAAACTATTTATTAAAATCTACTAGTCAATAATATATTATTTTCCAACATTTTCTATGCATGTTTCACACATTTTTATCAACTTTAAATATTTTGCAACAAACGCATATATTATAAATTTCTTGTTTAACATTTAATTTATGGTGTTACCAAAAAAATAATTTTATTGTATTATTATTATTATTATTTATTATTATTATTATTATTATTATTATTATTATTATTATTATTATTATTTTTATTATTATTATTGCAACGACAAAAAGGATTTTAATTAATTTACTATGAATATCAATATATCATCTGATTCGTAGTCAACCAATAAAAAAATCCTTTATGCCATTGCAGAATGAAAAGCAATCAGAGGTGAAAACTAGAAAAAGTTCTTTTTTAATAGTGTTATTATTTTATTTTTATTATTATTATTATTATTATTATTATTATTATTATTATTATTATTAAATAAATAAATATGTCAATGGATTAATAAAAAAGCGCCATTCAAGCACAGATTCATTGTCACCATCAGGTAAAATCCAGCCAAAATAATAGGGATTTACTTTATATATTCGAACAAATTTTTACTAATTTAATATTTTAATGTTTAAAAAAAGTAATAATTTGTTCGGTTATTATTAATAAATTTAACAAGTCTAACAAAAATTAAACTAAAATACGCATAATTAATTGAGTTAAATCGGGTCGCCACACTTGTACGAGTACTAAAACATCGACTTTTAAAACATTGATTGCTAAAAAATCGAATTTTTAAAACTAAACATCGAGTTTCAGAAACATAGATTATCAAAAACATCTACATTTCATTTATAAAAATAAAAAATCTAAATATTGGCAATGTTACAAATATGTTTTACTTTTCGGTGTTTGAAACATAAGCAAAACAATTTTAATTTCAATTTGTTTTCCCCTCATTTAAAATTTCCGGTAATTTAATTTCTTTAATTGTTATTAATTAAGAAAATGAAACCGACAAATTTTATTTTCCATAACATTTAATTTTAATTACCGTGGTAAGTCAAATGCTCACTAGGGGAAAACCAGTATTCAATAAGTTTTTTAAATATTTTTTTTGACAGTCATGTTTTAGGGTATATCAGTTCTCGATGTTATTGTAGTCGATGTCTTTGACCATCGATGATTTTGACAGTCAATGTTTTATAAATCTATTTTTTAGTAGTCGATCTTTTAGAAATCGATGTTTTATGGGTGCGCCGAGTTAAATCAATGGTCTCGAAACACTTTGAAAGCACATTTCAGAATAAGTCATGATAATTTCGGCACATTCGAAGAATATATTTTAATATTTAATTTTTTTAATAAATCTATGCGGAAAAGTTCAGTGCAAATTGAAGCTGATCCAAAAAATGTCACTAAATAAAATTTCAACGTTTACATAATGGTTATTTAAGGGAAAAGGCTGTGGGGACTGCAGTTATTACTGAAGGTTCTAAAGTCATTTAATGAGCTTGTTTGTGTCTGTGTTTATCGCAATAATTTGTTTTCGACAGAGTTTAACTATACTACAATAATTTTATAAGCCTTACTAAATAGATTTACGGACTTTTTATTTTTACTGAATTATATTCGGACCATCAAAATGACATCATAACTTCTAAGAGCAATCTGATATAAACAGCGTTTTATCATTTGTCAGTAACAACATGGAACTTAATTCGCTGATAGGGAAAATAAAAATCAAATGTTGAAATAAAATATCTGATCTGCTACCATTCGAGCCAGCATAGGAAATTAGATTAAATAGTTTTACAATTTCAGTTTTAGTTAAACTTCAAAATAATTTGTTTAAATTTTTGCTTGAGTCCGATTGTAAACGGGCAATGAGAAAGAGAGCCACAACTCTCAGGTCTGACCTTTCATAATTGGCTATTGGGCAATTAAATATAAGTAAGTAATTGCGGATATTTTGTTTATATTTAACGATGCTCTAGCAAATTAAGTCAATTTATTAATAGATTCTTTGAAATAGTGAAAGATAGGCAATTTTCCTTAGCAACAGGAATAATTATATTTTGTGGAAAAATCAATTTATATTTTCATGTAGTAATAAAGAAATAAAATCAAAATATTTTTAAATTTAAAATAAAAAAAATTACAACAAACATTTATTTGTCATATTTTTATCTTTATTATTTTTTTCGTTTATATCGTTGCTGATCTATATATGAGTTAAGAATATTGATATTTGTTTAATAAGTGCCACTAATTATTATTATTATTATTATTATTATTATTATTATTATTATTATTATTATTATTATTATTATTGTGGTTGGTATAGACCAGCGGTCTTCAAAGTGTGCTCTGCGAAGCTCCTCCAAGGGTTCCACAAAAAATTGGAAATTTATTTGTACCTTTCCTCTTTGCAATAATTAATTTTTAAAATTCTAATCTGGAAATCAAAAATCACTCAATTAAAAATGTCTATTTTTTAAAAAAACACTCATATTATTAGAGTTTTCACGGTTCGGTTAACCATAACCGAAACCGCGGTTATCCGTGATCGAAAACCGGGGCCGGTAATCGCGGTTTTACCAAATTTTCCTTTTAGGAATTTTTTCCTAAAGAAAAAAGAAGTCTTTTAGATTTAAATAATGTTTAAAGAGAAACAAAATAAAAAAAGAATTACAATATGAGACTTCAAAACTAAAAATACTTATTTGCAACAATAACATTTTATTTTTAAATCTGCGTAGCCTTTGCATTTCGCGATTACTTGCACGGTTGCCATTTTAGCTCTTTGGGAGCCAAATTTAGTATTTTTGAGTTTCATTTAGCATCTAAAATATTCGAAAAGCATCCGGGTGCTTTTTAGCATATTTTTAAAAAATAAAATTTCTTCCAAAGTTTCATACCTTTCATGAATCATAGTATCTTATTTTGTGAAATTTAGCATCCAAATGACTAAGAAATAGCACTTTTTCTCTATTAAGAATTGGCAACACTGATTACTCGTTTCTTGCGTTGTTTTTTAAATTACAGTTACAACTCAATTACAGTTTGCAGGCAATTCATGCTCAGGGCTACAAATTGCTAAAAAGCGAAAATGTTACAATGGCACTTATTCATGCTGAATTTGAACTAAAGAAAAACATATATATCAACTACTTTGATGAAGCTATAAAGAAAGGTCAGAAATTCAGCATCACTTTGGATGAATGGGTAAGTTCACGACAACATCGATAAATGAATATCAATGTACATGATAAAACGGGAAAAGTATTTAATCTTGGATTGATAAGAATTATTGGGTCGTGCAACGCAAGAAAAATTCTGTCAATTGTCACCGATCATCTTAAAATTTTTCATCTTTCTTTTGAAAACGACTTTGTGGTTACAGCCAACGAGCCAGTGTCATGGTAAAACACTTAAGAGAATCTCCAGCAGAAGTAAAATTGTGTTTAAACCATGGTCTTCATTAGCCGTTTGTAATACATTTTATTTAAGAAAACGCATAAATGATTACCAAAATACCAGTTCCGAAGATGAAGCCATTGGTAATAATGAGGAAGACGAGTTTGAAGACGAATTTTCTTTGTCTGTTACTACTGATGAATATGAAGAAAGCGAAGCCGAAAGGGTTACCGAGATATTTAAAATAGCTGAGATACTAAACAAAGTACGGGTTATAGTAAAAATTTTCAAATCATCGACTGGTATTGGACGTTAAACATAGATGGAATTCGATCTATCCTATGCTGAAAAAGTTTTTGAAGCTTCAGAAACCAATTGTGGAAGCATTGACAGAATTAAATACCAAACTTACTCATTGGTCTCAATTTAGAAGTAATTAAAGGGTTATGCTCTATTTTGCAACCATTAGAACTCACTGTGCTTGCATTAAGTAGGAAAGACGCCAATTTAATTACTGCCAAAGGTGCAATTAATTTTTTGTTGAAAAAGCTTGATGGAATCGGAACTCAAGAAAAAACTCTTGTCGAAGCGACACCTGAAATTAACGCACTGAAAGAAAATATCAAGACGCGATTATGTTTTAGAGAGAATTCAGATCTTAACTCATTGTTATCCTGTCTTCTGCAGCAAAAAATACCAAAAAAGAAAATTTAAATTTCGGTCTTTAGAATACGAAATGAACGCTTGCATAAATAATCCATCCAAAGAGGGTGGAGTACAAGAGACCTCATATAAATATCTCAAAGAAGAATTTGCTATATACAAGAAAACTGGCAAAAGAACTCAAACTTTACAAAAATTATATGATGCAGTTTTAACAGTACGTCCAACATCCACTGAATCTGAACGAGTATTTTCCGTTTCAGTGAATTTCACATGGAAACTGAGATCTTAGTGATTATTCTATTAATTGGTTGGTATTTTTAAAATATTATAGAATTAATAGTAGTAATAATTAAACATTTAATATAACTTATAATCGGTGTCGCGACATTTTGACCCCAAGTCAAAATTTTTAATAAATTAATATTGATATTAATTATTATTGATTTTAATTATCCTTAATGAAAATATTCTATTTGAACAATAAATATCCAAAAATCTTTTATCAAGGCTTTTCCTATAAATATAAGGAATCTTCAACTTCAATATACTGGATATGCACAGATAGTGGATGTAATGGAAGTTGCAAAACTATACTTTCTTATGATCAAGAAAGTGTGCCCACTATTCTTAACCAACATATACATGACCAAGATTTAGAGAAAGAAAGGGTTCTTAGCACCAAGGATATGATGGGCCAGATGGCGAAGAATACTTATTTAGATGTCAAAACAATAATTTCAAATAATTTAATATATAAGGATTTAATTTATTTAACAAATTAATATCAAAAACTATATTTACAAAATTATTTATTTAAATATTAATTTATTAAAAATTTTCACTTGGGGTCAAAATGTCGCGGCGCCCTTATAATCATTTTTGTTTGACAATTTAATAATTTTTTTTATCTTTTTTTTATTTATAAATAAATAATTAAATAAATTTGGCAACGATTTAATTAATAGATAACGCCAATAAAAAACTCTTCGTACGATATATTTCGACAGCATAACTAATTCTAGGCCCTGATGCCGGATGCGATTAGTGAGACCATCTTTCTACATTGCTCTTTCTGCTTCATCAATTAATTTCATTATTTTTTGAAATTCATCACCAGGAATTGTTTGCATTGTTCATTCTGAAAATTCTTTGATTTCGATTTTATTTTGGTTGTCAATCAGCCATTGTGGATATTTATCAGCTACACTTTTAAATGGTGGGTAGACTAAATCTTTACTTAGAAATTTCTGGAGAAAATTTTCCAACATCAAATCCATTTCAGAATTGTCTTCATTTACTCCAGTATCATTAAACAATTTTGGGTCGGATAGATCAGATAAACTATCACTTGAATTTTTTAAACAATTGTTTATTTTATTCTCAAAACTTTTAAAAATATCGTCATTTTCTGTTTTTTTAGGAATTTCTTGAACATTTGGTTTCTAGCAGATTCATTAAAACTGGAAAAATTATCAAAAGCACCATCTAACAATTCTGACAAAGGCTCATCAGGAACATCAACTTCATGGGACGTAATAGAAAAATATAAAATAATTCCAAATAAGTTAATTATTTAACTATAAGTTTGAATAAATTAATAACACATTTTAAACAACCACCAATCAAACATTTATTTTCAAACTTTCGACAAAAAAGTGACATCAAAATATCTAGTTAAAAATTGTCGACAGCCAAAAAAAAATAAAATATTACTTTTTACAATTAAAAGTCCTTTTAACTTTTTCCGGCAATTTCTTTAATTTATTATTAATTTTTTAATATTAGGCTGGATCATTTCTCCCCACCTTGATCCCTTCCTCTGGATCAATACCACCTCTAATCTCCAAGGGGCAAAATCTTGTTATTGGTCTCAGGATCTCTTTTCCTCTGGATGAGACTTTCACGACTCTCACATGCACATCTACCCCTGGAATGGTGGTAATAACTCGACCTAGAATCCATCGATGTCGCCCAAAGTTCTCTTCCATCAACCACACCACATCGCCACTTCGAAAATCATTTCCCTCTTGGTTCCATTTTTTACTATCAACCATGTAATCCAAATTTTCCCGGAAAGGATTATTGGATATTTTGTTATTGATTCAAGCCAGTCCGCATTGGCCAGTCGACTTTCACTTCGTATCAACCCATCAAACTTCATTGTTGGCCTTAACCATTTTAGGCAGCTTTTTGCTCCTACGATTCCCTTTCGCTTAATATCCTTTCCATTCTTTCGCAAACTCGACCTTTTGATCCGCTTGAATTAATTTAAATTCAGCATCATCAATCTCCGTTATCGTCAAATCTCCAGTGCAAAGTTTGTTTTTTGGCAACCTTGAATTTTCAACAAACCTCACCAACCAAGCTCTCGCGTGGGTAAGTTTTATCCATCTCGAATATGTTCTGGGATTCAAACCACTTGTTTTCCAAAATGACCCTTCTTGTACACACTCTTTCGTCGTCAGAAAAGTGCTTGCTTGTCTGTAGCTGACCTCAACCTTGTTTAATCGTCCGCTATTCCACGTCGGCCAGGTACTTTCTCTCTCCTTAGGAAATGACGGTCCATGCAACCAAAATTCTGAGTCTCAAAGAAACTCCACTTTCACTCCTCTTGATATTAAATCCGCAGAATTCTCTTATGTTGGTACATATCTCCATTGGTTAACTTTTATCAACCTCTGAATCTCATCAATTCTGTTTGCAATAAAAACTTTAAAATTTCGTTCCAATTGCGTAATACAATATAAAACATATCTTCACTGTCTGTCCAAAACGTCACGTCTTGAATATTCCATTTCAAACTTTCGTATATCTTCAATCCTAATTTCTAATCTAATCTTCAATCTAATCGCGGGATACTTATCACTTTTATTGGAGCAACTTTAGATTTAGTTGAAATCAAATTAGTTTTGACGTTTTCACCATTTACTTCTCTAATATAAACAACGGCATCATATGCACTTTTTGAAGCGTCCACAAATATGTGAATTCCACATTGGCTGTTAATATCCTTTATTAAGCAGCGGTCACATTTTAATTCATCTATATAAATGAATTCTTCCAGCCACTTTTCCACCTTCAACGGGTAACGGATCATCCCAGTTCGTTCCAGCTATCCAAATTTCCTGCATTAATATTTTTCCTCTAACCAAAAATGCTCCGGCCAAACCTAGAGGATCAAATATTTTTGCCAAACAACTCAATAATTCACGTTTCGAGATTTTTCCTTTGTTTATTCTTCGAACATTAAATCCGAGTTTATCTTCAGAAGCATACCAAACTACTCCAAGTGTTTTAACAGATATATCTGATTTTTCATCCAAGTTAATAAACTTCGACCTCATTTCGATTTGTATTGTTTCTAAAACTTGTCCATCATTTGTAAGCCACTTCCTAGTCTGCATTCCAACATGTTGCCAAATTTCGATTAACTCATTCTTTATTCTTATAGTTTCCTCAGTTGTCCCAAAGGAATCCATAGTATAATCCATAAGCGTGGAGTTCACTATCGTGTCCGACGCCGTAGGATGCTTTGAGTGAAATTTCTCTGCGTTACGTCTTGTTACTAACTGTGCCAAAAATGGAGATATATTCAGCCCAAAAACTAATCGTTCAAATTCAAAACCTTCTATATTTCCGCCTTCCTCCCAGAGAAAGCGTAGATATTTCCTTTCTACAGGAGTTACTTTTATCTGAAGATACAACTCCTGTATGTCGCAAGCTAGGGCCACTGGATACTTTCTGAATCTAAGTAATATCTGAAATAAATCATTTTGTAGTTTTGGCCCAGCCTCAAGCATACTATTTACACTAACTCCACTCAATTTTGCAGCCGCATCAAAAACAATCCTTAATTTTGTTGTCTCTTTTTCTACTTTAACCACTGGAAAATGCGGTAACCACCATTTAGTTTCCTGGAATTTGTTTTTCGTGAAACGTTTTTCATACCCTTTTTGCACATAGTCTTTAAACGTAGTATCTTAATTTTCTTTCAATTCTGGTTCCTTTATAAATCGTTTTACTAACCCCTTCAAACGACTTTCAGCCAACCTTTTATTCTCTGGAAGTTGATATTTGTTTTCCTTCCACAACAAACTAACTGTAAATCGCCCATCTTTGTAATGCATGCCTTTAATATCGTTCTTCATCAATCTTTCTTCCTTTTGACTTAATTGATTAGTTGCCACTTGAGAATCCTCAATCTCCCAAAACCTTTGAATTTGTTCTTCCAGATTCTCAACTTGTGCCCAATAACTTTGCACATAATGGGAATGCTGTGAAGTACTATCTTTGCAGTTAATCCTTCCCATGCACGTCCACCCAAGCGGCGTCAATCTTGCAATAGGTTCATCTCGTCGTCCCTCTATTTCCCGAATAGCTCGATGCAAACGTGGGTAATCAGCTCCAATCAAAACATCTATCTTCGGTCTTTTCCCCACTACTAGAAATGAATATCTCTTAAATGCTCCCAATTGCTAGCTATCTTCTGCCAGTTGCAAACTTTGAGTTCTCCAGTGACCCTTTTCCCCACTAAAGCATTAAAATTCACCTTTACCTTTTTATTATTGCTGGTCAATATAATCGTTACCGGTTTTGTGTCCAACAGTGCCGATTGCTCTCCGATTACACCCGACTGGAACACTTTTCCATTGACCTCCAACGCCTAATTCTTGAGCCACCCAGTCACTAATGTAGCTTACATTACTCGCATCATCCATCAGTGCATTTACTTGCACTTCTTTTCCATTTTTCTGGAGCCTTACTGAAATGGTTCGAAGTGTACCATAACGTCTGGAGTCTGTAGACGTGTTAGCCATCAAACTTAAATCTGTCGGCCCCACCTCCAAATTATCCGTGGTGCACATAACGGCTTTATGTAACAAATTGTGGTGTTTGATTTTGCAATCCACATTCTTGCAAAACTTAGGCTTTATACAGTCACGTGCAAAATTTCCCGCTGATAAACAATTGAAGCACAGTTTTGACCTTTTCACAAATTCATCTTGTGCCCCCAATTCCATCCTGATGAACTCTGGACACTGATTTAAAAAATGCTCCAACCCACATTTTATACACATGATTTTTTTAAGCTGATTTTTGTTACTTTGGTTATAGTCATGACTTTTACAAAAATTAGTCAATGGCTTCGTGCTTCTGTTCTTCATTGGTTGTCTCTAAATAAAACATTTCTTGTTCTACGACGCTTCTCAGTTTCACTTTCGATCCAAGCCGCAAAATCTTCCACCGATATTTCTTTGCCCAACTCGACATAACGCTCCCATTGAATAATCATTATCTCAGGTAATTTCCTCAACAGACAATGATACAACATGCCATCCTTCAATTCATCTTTCTTCCCCCAGCGTTTTCATTTTTAATATCAAATTCTGCAAAAGTTCAGTGAACCTCTCTAGATAAACCAGTTCATTGTACCGTATCGGATAAAATCTTTGAACGGCATCCATTATTGTTGAATAAGATCTTTCTTTCCGCCATATCGTTAGTCCAACTTCTGCATTGCTGCTTCAAAGACTCCCTCAACATACTCGATATTAGCTATTATTCTCAGTGGCTCCCCTTCAACGTATTGTCTTATGTATAAATACTTCTTCTCACTTGGCTCATCGGTGTCCTCGATACACGCCTAACCAATTGCTCGCCATCCTGAATAATCTGTTGTTCGTCCAGTGAAAATTGGTAATTGCAGCGATTTCAACCCATATATCACTACTCAAATATCATCATATCACCTTGCAAATAGTTACTGAAAAAGAAGAACTTTTCACCAGTAAACTACGCAAAACCATGACTAAGAAACTAAAATATGATGAAAGTTATTTATCTCTTGGATTTTAGATGCTAATAATATGCCTCAATGTGTTTTATGTGCAAAAATATTTCCAAATAGTTCTATGGTGCCTGCAAAGATGCGGTGTCATTTGGAAACTGTACATGCAGAATAAAAAGATAAAAAAACTGAATATTTCATGCGTAAACAAGATGATTTCTTACGAGGTCAAAACTTAATTGTTTCAACTTTCAAAACTGAGAATTATAAAGCTACTGAAGCATCTTATCTTGTTAGTTATCGTATTGCTTCAGCAGGCGAAGCCTATACAATAGATGAGAGATTAATAAAACCTTGTGCAATTGATATTGCTAAATGCCTCCTTGATGAAAAATCAGCAAAAACAGTTTGTGCAGTACAGCTATCCAATGACACAGTAACACGTCGTATTATAGATTTAGCAGCCAACGTCAAATATGAATTAATATCTCGCTTAAAGTATTGTAATTTCACTCTGCAAATGGATGAGTCTACAGATGTGGCTGGACTTGCAGTATTACTTGTATTCGTAAGATATCAGTATCTTAATTCCATTGAAGAAAATCTTTTATTATGTGAAACATTGCAAAGCTATACTACAGACGAAGAAATTTTCAAAATCGTGCATAATTTTGTTGAGAATGGTTTAGATTGGAAAAACTGCATTGATATATGTACTAATGGTGCTAAGGCAATGATAGGTAAGACTGCTGGGGCTGTCTCAAGAATAAAACATTTAGCACCAAACAGCACCAATAGCCACTGCATTCTTCACTGTCAAGCTCTTGCAGTAAAAAAAAATACCAATTTTATTGAAAAACGTCCTTGATGAGGCAATAAAAATAATCAATTTTGTTAAATTGCGACCTTTGAAAACACTTTTTTTAAAATTCTTTGCGATAATATGGGCAGTATTCATAAAAATATACTCTTACATACCGAGGTGCGATGGCTATCCTGTGGCAAGGTACTTTTAAGACTGTTCGAGTTGTGTTGTGAATATGGTCATCTTTTTTTTAATGAAAACGAGATGAATTTACAACAAAGGTTGACAGATAAACTATGGTTGTTTCGACTTTCCTACTTGGCTGACATTTTTTCAAAAACAAACGAAGTGAATCTCTCACTTCAAGGAAAACAAATGACTTTGAAGCTTTAAAAAAACCTAGACTTTTGGATTACTTGTTCTCGAACTGGTGATTTGAATTGCTTCCCAACACTAATGAATTTTTATGATGAAATTGATGGCGAGATTGGAGAAAATGATATGTCGAGATTGTGTGGTGAAATTTGTGAACATTTGGTGGGTATATTAAATTGTGTCAACCAATATTTCCCAGATGAGCATAAGAAAAAACTAAAAATAAATGAATGGGTCAGAAAACCTTTTGAGGTCAATCAAAAACCGATAGAATTCACAGTTGAGGAATATGAAGCTTTTATTGATATGATTTCGGATTCCTCACTGCAGTCAAAATTTGAAAAACTACCTTTGTCGGATTTCTGGTGCTCTATTAAAGAATATCCAAACTTATCAAAGAAAGCAGTTAATATACTTATTTCCTTCGCTACTACCTATATGTGTGATTCTGGATTTTCATCTTTACGCGTCAACGAAAACCAAATACCGCAATAAACTACACGCAGAAGCTGACATGCGGATTCAACTATCATCCATACAACTAGAGATTAAAAAAATCTGCCAAAAATAACAAACAAGTGCATTCATCGCATTAAAAAAATTATTTTTAGTTTTCTTTTTGTAGTCTTTGTTTCTAATGTGCAAAATATTTTTAATTTTTGGGTTTTTTGTTAAAAATAAAGAAATGTACATAAATACAATTTATTGCTGTTAGACATATCATATTTTTTTAAAAATAGTAAACAACTAGAGTTCCGTAGAAATCTATATGTCTTTCAAGGGCTCCGAAACTGCAAAAGTTTGAGAACCGCTGGGTATAGACTACAAATTGATGTAAAGAAAGTTGAGATGTGTTGGAAATTGAGTGCAAATGGCAAAAGTTATAAAAATTCAGAATTAATAAAATAATCAAAATTTTGAAAGGATTACGGATAGCAAACTATGAGACCAATATGAATACACAAAATAGAATCTAGAAGGGTCCTCAGAAAAAATGTTCAAAAAATAGAGATTAATTAAAAATAAATGAATAATTTAGTACCTATATGAAAAACTCGAGTGGTAAATGAAGCATTAATGAAATTAACAGTTAAACAAAATGAGATTAAATTTTCAATAACAATTAGAGAACAAGCAAAGGCGAGAGGTTGCTGGCTGATTGATTTGTTTTTGTAAGGTATAATCTCTAATCATTTCCTAATTTGATAATTTAATTATTTTGGTTTTAGGGACAATAACAAACAGCGCCAAGTATAGAGATCAAAGAAAATTACATTCAACAGATTTGAAATAAAATTAAAAATCAGATTAATCAAAGACATAAAAATGTGTGAAATTATTAATTAAAATAAACTTACAGGAAAAATCATTTGCCGTAAGGTTGCGTGTCTTATCGTTTTGGGGAAAAAGTTCAGGTATATCGAATAAATTGTGTAACTCTTTAGTGTATTTGGATCAAATCAATTTATTGTGTTAGGTTTTATAAAGTGAGCACGTGGAGCCAGATTATATTACCAACTAACTGTCATTTACCCAACATTGTTAACATTATAATAGATCCTTGTGGTAATTCATCAGTTATCAAACTTCAACAATTTTCGAACTCAGAAAAAGAAAGAAAATTAAAACCAACAATTGTTTTTAAAATCTTAAGTTTTAAAAAGCAATCCCTATCAAATTCAACTACTCGGCCGGTTGATAAAGGTGAATACGAATGTTTTATTTTAAAAAGTTATTTTTTATTTGAGAGTTTATGGAGTTTTCGAAAGCTTTGTGAATTTTGATGAATTAATTGACTTTGGTATATGGTATTATGCTTTAAAATTTAAAAAAAATAAAATCTTATGTTCCACAAAGTTTTCAGAAATTTCAACAAAATAATTTTTCTTTCTATAGAAAATTGTCAAAAACAATAAAATTTTTTAAAATTTAAAGAAAATCGGAAAAACTAAAATTTTGAAATTAAATTATAATTCAATCAAAGCAGCTAGTTCAAATAAAAAAAGATAAATTCACATTCAAACGTTTTTCTTAGGCAGATTGAAGAAAATTATTTCATTATCGAAAATTCTCTTTTTTTTAAATTAATTTGAAATTTGCAACAAAGGCTTATCATATGTTTTACTAGTCATTTTTGTAAATTTTTTTGTTTTATATTATTCACAACATTACTATTATTAATATAAAATAACAGTTTCATATTAAGTAAACAAATAAAATATTACACAAGTAAACGATAAAATAATATTAATATCATTTTTTGTTTATTGTGATATTAATATTAATGATATTATTATTATTATTATTATTATTATTATTATTATTATTATTATTATTATTATTATTATTATTATTATTATTATTATTATTATTATTATTATTATTATTATTATTATTATTATTATTATTATTATTAGCATAACCATTAGTATTTATATTTTGATTAATTGTTACAATATTGTAAAATTATATTGAAGATTAAAAATTTAAATCAGAAATTCCTAAAAATAATGTAATCAAAAAACAATTACAAAAGTCAACTAGAGATTGAAAAAGAGATTGAAAAAGAGATTGGCATAATTTGACAAAAAATATTGATACAAAAAACTGAAAATTATGAAAAAAGAAAAATTGAAAAGTACATTTAAAATGTGATTAAAAAGGAATTCAGAGAAAATTAGGAGAAACTGCGTGTGAATTTATAGTAAATGAAAGAAAAAAAACCAAATTCAATGTAAAGAAAGAAATAAAGTTAGTTGTGCCGAAAAAATAAACCAATGGTCAGACCGATGGTAAATTTGAGCTTATTCAACAGTACTGTTAATCTATCTGATCATTATTTGTGGTTATAATCGGTGACTAGATTGTAATTTTGCAGGCCAATAAAAGTTGTTTAAATTTCTTTGTTGTTTACCAAGGCACCCTTGGAGCCATATCTATAATTTTTAATTTATTATTTCGCCAGCAAACTCACATGATATTCATATAATTGTCGAATAATAAAATTTAAAATTAAATTATAGAGATATTTATAAAAAAAAAGAAAAAATTACCAATAATTCTAGAAAGAACCACAAATTATCCATGATATATACATAATTGTTGTCGTCAATAGATTGCAAGATTCTCGACAGAAAATCTTCATGAAATAACCCCTTAAATAATTGATAAATTTGACAAATAAATAGTATATATGATTTGACATAAATTACCGTAATTACGTGATAATTTTCAGGATTTAAATATGCATCATCGGGCTTATACTTGTTGACAAACTTTTCACTCTTGTTGTAGATATTATAGCAGCGCATGAATTCTGTTTCTGAAACATCCAAATGTTGATTTAACGCAAAATTATTAGCCAAACAGCTTTCAAACCTGATTCAAGGCCCGGAAGGCAAGCTGCATATGTGACATATGTAACGAGAATAGAATCCCGATTGGTGTTTTCATTTTTATTTAAAGATTGACTACTAAATCGGCTGACCAGGGCGCCAATGAGATTCAGAAAAAACTGCTGAACATTGACGATGTTAGGGAACAGGGTGTCGTCGGGATATAAAGATAACCAAATTAAGTTATCGAAAATAATAGATGAAAACTGCACCAAACCAATCAATTGGCAAGATTCGAGCATTTTTGAACTTTCAATCAAGTTCACTTTGTCCCTATAATAGACAACTAACGGTTATACATAATCAAGAAATAATAATTTTTAGGGACTTCTCTAATTCTTTGCAATTTATATTAAATCTGATGTTGGAAGCAGCGTTATTGAATTTCTCAATAACCGGATCATCTGAATGCACAGTGCTGACCGGTTGAATGAACACCCGGAATAATTCTTTGTGATTCTCCACCCAGTGGACATTTTCAATATTATTCTTAACAAAAAATATCTCAGAAATCCATATTGCACATAAAATAAATAAAAAGTTGTTGAATTAATAAATTAAAACTTTTATAAAATGGCGAGGAAAGAAATTAAATTTAAACAATTGATTGTATATATCTACAAAATATTTCACCATCTCAATTATGCTCTATGATAATAAAAATTCAAAAAGGTTTTTGTGATAAATATTTGTCAAAGTACAATAAAATGATGTTTCATTCCTTACCATGAATTCTAAATATCAATAAAATCTTTTGTTTATTTTATATTTATTTGTGTAAAATTTCGTTTAACTTCATTGTTTTTGTTTTTTTCTAATTATATGTCTGTCAATTACTATCTCAAATATATGTGTCTCCGTTCTCAAGTTCCTGATATCTGGCGAATGAAGGAATTGATTATTTTTAATCAGCTCGATGATGTGTTTGTATTTTTATTGTCATTTTTAGTTTGGAATATTGTTAATAAAAGTATTTTGAATAAGCAATTGCGTATTTTTTTGTTTTAAGATTGTTTCTGAGCTGTGATGTTTCTACTTTGTGTTTATCAGTGGATTTTAAATCTAACTAAGAATGTGTATGGATCTTGGTTATGAATATATATGCCAGGGATGCAATGCCACATACACAGGAATGACTACCCGTTATTACAATTCTCATGTTGTTGATCACTGTCGACTGAAATAATGACAATTTATAATAATAATTAAAATAATAATGATGATAAAAGAGATTGTTGACAAATTGATAAAGAATCCTAGTGATCCGTTGTTGAGAATGTCTGATTGTAATTTGAATATTGGATGTAAATCGTATGTTGATGTAAATAATATCAATAGTACATTACATGTAAGAATTATGAGCCTAAATCAATATTAGTACTTGGAAAGTTTTACAAATTATAACAGAAAAATAAGTAAGCTGTTGGGAAATTTAGGTTATAAGATCTTTTTTAATTCGTGAAAGGAACGCAATATGATCATTAATAACTCAAAACCTCAGGTTGTGTTGTGTTCGGATCTTCTTTATCAATGTACGTGTAATAGTTCATCTCTGTAATCGAATTCTTGAGCACTATCGACTGAAGAAATTGACCAATATTAGTGAGCACAATAAGAGCTACACGAGTAAAATATCGATTTCCGATTATGAAATTTTATTAAAAAGTTTTAATAATTATTGTTGACAAGGTCATTGTATGCAAACAATAATGTACCATATGCTACGAGTAAGAATGTTTTGAATATTTTAAAATAGTTCGATTGATAAAATTGTGATATATAAAAATTTTGTTTGTTTTTATTTTAATATTTAAATTTTTATAATTTAAGAAATAAAATATCATTTTAAAAATTAATTAAAATAGTTTAAAATTTTATAAAAAATTATATTTTAAGTAAAAAATAACCAACTTGAAGATCAGGTTTTTTTAATACAATTTTCGGATGAGGCTTTTCTGTAGAGACAAGAAGTGAGTGTTCGGAAGCACGAAGTATTTCATTTTCCAGAATAGGAAGCCACTAACAACAAAGATGTCATGAAATTAGGTAGTTAATAAAATAAAATTACAGAATATCCAATCAAAGTTTCCATAGTGGCACCGTCGCTTTTTTTATTAGCTTGGCAAGACACATGATAAAAAGTGAAAAGTAAATAATGATTCGCAGTGACCCTACCAGGTAAGCGTATTTTAATTTCATCATGGATTTCTGGATTCCTAACAATAAAACCTAATTTATCTAACGAACAAATATCTCTTTCGTTTATATTTCTTTTTTTATAAACTTTCGATCAATATATTTTTTAAATTTAACAAGTATTTTTGAAAAAAGCACTGTTGTGTTTATTAAAAAAAATATCGATCGAAAATCTAAAAAACAAAAATGAGTAAAGGAAATTAAGAAAATATTATTGGTGAGTATGAATGGTTGTATATATTGAAAAATAGCATACTTGTTGTGATAAAGAACTTTAGTAAATGCTTCAGCGACGAATCTCGGACCGTTACATTTATCATAAATTGACTAGATTACAGGTTAACAATTTTTGTTATTAATGATTATCTTAAGTTACCTTTAAAAGCTTTTGTTTCTCTCCTTCTAACTGATAAAATTGCACTTGTATTGTAATGTTCCTGCCGGAACCTTGCTTACTGTTGAAATTGACAGATTTTGGATAAACATAAAGGAGATTTCTAAAAATGAATTTTTTTCATTGTTTAATTTTATATTTTGATTTCAATTTTCATAAAAAGTAATATACATATCTAAGTACAATTTATATATTATATATAACTCATATAAATAGCAGTTAAAATCAGTAGTCAATTATAGAGGTCTTACACGAGAATATTTACGAAATTCTATTTACTTTTTTAATTTTTCCAAAAGAAACAATTTTTATAAAAAAGCAAATTATTTTACATTTATGAATGGACGATATAGGACAGCCTAAAAAAGAGCCAATATAAAATAAGATGATATAAATATAAAAATAAAAATAAACGTAAAAAGTAATATAAAATAATTTGAAAATAATTTCCATAAAAAATTACTATAGATTTTGATATTAGTTATAGGTTTAACTTCATCCTTTCAAAATAACGCGATATCAAAATTTATTAACCAATCAACAACGATAATTATTAGATATTTAAAATAATAATTAATTTAAAAATAATAATTTGTCCACTTTTTCAACCACTTGATTCTTCATTGTTTTATTCCATTAAAAAACTTGAACTGAACTTAAGGAAAGATAAATCATTTATACTGAAAATCTTTTTATTTACTTTATGTGCGACCTAAATAAAATATCTTGGCACATAATTCACTTTCTAAATTTATTCTAGCTTTATCGATTCAATTTGATCTACATTTTTCTTATGTTTTGAATTTAAAATTTATATTAATATTCCTTTCATTCACAATTTCAATTCCGTGGAGTTCAACTGAGCAGTTTTAATATTAAATTCAATTCGCAGTAGCAATTCAAACTAATTTTTTTATCGTATTTAATTTTTAAGGAGGTTGTTATAGTGTATCTTACGGTTTGTATTTCACATTCAGCAAGTTCATTTCATTGGTGTTGATATGACGAAAAAAATCTTGCTTACTGTTTAATTCTCCGATTTTATACATATAAACACTTTCAAAGTATTAGGCTTTATCGGTCAAAATACTGAAAGGTTTATCCAACTTTGCGCAAAATAACTTTGAAAATACATTGTCAGTCCCCATTCAAGAAACTACACTTAGGTTAACCAGTTTGGTAAATCTGTTCATGGTAACAACTAAATACTTTTTACTAAACATTGTTTTATCCATGTAGGCAATATCTACTACAGTTAGGTCAAAGGAAATTTCAAATTTATCTCAGATTTAATAATTTCTTAGTTTTACTTTGATTTATCTTTCTTTTTGCGTTGGAAATCATAAGTGCTAAGATATAATTTCCTTCTATTAACACTGATCTTAATTTTTTCTCAGATTGAATATTTCTTTTTCTTTTCTTGTAGTTCACTTGATATTCTTCAACAATATATGACAATTTAAGCAAATTAAAATACTTTAAAAAATCAAAATATTAATATTTCAGTCTGACATACATTAAATAATATTTAAAAAATAGAATTGATCTTTTAAAAATAATTATTTGATATTTTAATATTTATTAAATCTTTTATAAATTAGTTTTGATCTTTAAAAATGTAATGTGATAATTATAAATTATACGTTTAATATATTTGTCGAAGTAAATATAAGTCAAGTTTTATTCTTGGATGAATGTTATATTAATATATAATTAATAATAACCTAGCCCTTAATTTACCGAGGAGGTTGATCCCTAACATTTTTGAAATATTACTTGTAATATATAAATTTCATTTTTTCCTTTCTAAAATATCAGCTATTATTATCTTATTAATTATCTTATTAATTGTAGTAGATAGAATTGTGCACTCCAAATTCAATGTCAAATCCTCGACTCTGGAAAAAAGGTTTTTTATGTGAAACTGATTTTACTTTTATAAATTTTCATTTTGATGAACGATTATGTAATACTATAATTTGTTTTAATCATTGGTTATATAATTTTGTTTCAAAAAAGCTTTATAAAAACTCGTCAGGCGTGGAATTATTAATAAAAACATAATTTAACACTGCAGAAATGTCTTAAGAATTTATTGGAATTATGTTTTTATAAATAATTCCATGACCGACGAGTCATGATGAAGTTTTTATTAGTTCTACATCAAAACATCAAACAGTTTCTTATATATTGAAACTTATATATGTAAACTTTTTAAAAAAAGCGAATAAATAATATTAAATTAAAACTACCGATAAATTGCATGGGCAATGAATCGCTTTTCCGTAGGGAACTCAAGAATATCCATTATTGGACGGTCAGAAATGAGCTTTTTCGAGTTTCTTAGCGACTGGAATTTATTTGCCAGAGGGATGTGCTCAGGACTCATTACAAATTCATTACAATTCATTTCGTCAATGGAGGATATCTGCAATTCCATGAAGCAAGGAATCGTTTTCAGTTTTTTACTACTGCTATTAGGCTTTCTCAAATCTAATAGCCATTTAAACAGATCATCATCTGACATTTTCTCTGACTCCTAGGTATCATTTTACGGGAGATAAACTATTTATTCGAAGAAAAAAATCGTTTACTTGTCGATAAAAAGAAGAAATTGATTTTAGTGAAGTTTTGAAACTTGCGTTTAGGATATCGAAATCTTCGTCTTCAAAAGAACCAGCGGGAAGTAAATTAATATCCTTAGATTGTGATTGTGACGCAGATTTCGTTGAGATAATTTCCAAAGGATGGCCTTTGGAATTTGTAGATAATCCTAAATTTCGATTAGGAAAACTCATGCAAATATCAACTGATCATTACGAGAAGATTTCACAGACATCGATGCAGAATTAATTGAGCAACTATCTATACTGGTGCTTGATTGGAATGTGCTGCTTTGAACATCTTTAGAAAAAGACATTGCATAGATTCCAAAAGGCATTCGATATCTGGAAAGATTTCTACAAGACCATTCAATTTGGGTTTTAAATTTAGATTTATGCTAAAGTTATAGTTATTGTATAAATCTTTCTTGTTTTAAACTAATAAAAAATAACTTTGTCGTCTTTTAAATAAGCATCTACTATATCATTTGCATCTCCCTGTTGTAAAATCTTTTCTATCTACATTAAAATTACTTTCAAATAATTAAAGAAATAAAATTCAAACTAAATAAAAAGAAAAAAACATAAAATTCATAAATGATATAATAATTATTGCAGTTACAAGCAGCAATAAATCTTGATTGTCCTCAAGAAATATTTTAGAAATATTATAATTGGTTAAAAATGCATGCAAAATCCAAAATATAATTTTTATAACTGTAATTAATAGCTATTTTAAAGTTTGATAATTTATAGACAAATCATTTTTCTCTTATTTTGATTCATTGTTTCGCATTTTATAGTTTATAGTTTATGTTTTTTTTCTTAATTGCATTTACATCAACCCAGTAACGCACTCAACCAAGTTAACTCGAGTACAAGAAACTGAATTTTCCCAAGTTTAAACTTGAACTTTTATTTCATATATAATTAGAACCGAAAATATCCACAAGACAGTTTTAGCCGAGAATGGTTGCCGAGTATACGAAGTTTATTCGATTTTTTTGCCAAAGACACGTTTTTGTTGTTTTTTTACAATATTTGTTTATTTTCTTTTGTGTTTAAATAAAATTAATAATAAAATAATTGGAGTAAAAAGGACCACTTTCTGATTTTTAGGTTTTTAACTTTTGTACAGTTTTAGTGATTTGATAGGTGCCGTCATCCTTTCACCTGAAAACTCATTAAAAAACTGCAAAAAGAACAGAGCATGAACGAGATGACAATGAAGAAGTATATAGCTTGTCAACAACTATATACCGGTTGACGAATATACAGAGATACAGGTTCTAGAATCAAAGCTATCACCGCTGATTACGATAATCGTCCGTTGTTAAACTTGTAAATAACCTTTCTGTTCATTATTTTTCGACCAATTTACATCTTCAGAAAATTTTGTTATTTAATGTTACAGCTTGCAAGTCGTGATTGTAGTGTGTCGATATTTTTTAGAATATGAAAATACATTATGAGATTATCCAATTTCTAATGGCAGTTTAGTTTAAATAACAAATATTGTGAAAAACGAGTGAATATTTGAAAGTTTTTATTATGAATAAAAACAATTTATATTTAATATTTCAATTAAAGTAGATGGAAATGAAGGGAAACGTGTGAAAACTTTGGATCAAAATAAAAACGTTTAACAGAATTAACATTTCTCCAAATTAAATTATTAAATAAATTAATTTTGATAATATATCCAACTATATAATTAAATTTCCTGAGAGAATATTTGAAAAACTTTTATGGTATCTTTTAATGTAATGGAAATGTATTGAAGAAACTGTCGCTTCGTATACATTTTGTTGTCTTGCGCTTATCTCATATTTTATCACATTTCACATCCTTCATCAGCACAGTGCAAAATAAACAAAGTATAGTTGTTTTCAGAAGGAAATTTCAGAAGTCTATCTGTCTTTAAACATCCACATATATAATTGGTTAGATTATTGTTACAAATAAAATATATTTTGAGCTGTAAGAAGATAATTCGTTTTTAAAATTGACTTAAGACAAAGTATATTAAACCGAAATTAAATATCAACTACATCAACTATACGAAGAAAATAGAAAAGTAGTTTTCTTAATAAAACAAGTTTTGGTTATTTAAAATTAAATTATCTCAAATAGAAATAAACAAATCATAAATTATTGATATCTTGCCAATTATAAAGGATAATAATAAATAAAACATTTATTTGTTACTTTTTGGCATTTTTGTGACATTTTATAGTTTACTACTGTTAAATACAAACGAATTGTTTTTACCAATCTTTATTAAAATTCAAAATAACATCAAAAAAGAATATTGACGAAGCATTTATTAAAATAATCTAATAATAATAATAATAATAATAAAATAATAAAATAATAATAATAATAATAATAATAATAATAATAATAATAATAATAATAATAATAATAATAATAATAATAATAATAATAATAATAATAATAATAATAATAATAATAATAATAATAATAATAATAATAATAATAATAATAATAATAATAATAATAATAATAATAATAATAATAATAATAATAATAATAATAATAATAATAATAATAATAATAATAATAATAATAATAATAATAATAATAATAATAATAATAATAATAATAATAATAATAATAATAATAATATATTACGGATAAATAATTTAATATTTATATTAATTACAATTATAATTAGTTGAACTTAATATGATATCTAGCATCCTCCTTTCTTAAAAGTGTGTAACCATTCTTCATTTTGATTTAAAATTTTGCTTATATTTTTTCAAAAACTTCAAAAAGGTTCTTTGATCTAATTTTAACCTAAACTAAAACCTTTTCACCAAATTGAAAATTCCGCTATATCCGATCCTCATTTTTGAATTGCTTATTTTTCTATTGTTCTTTTGTATATTTTTTTAGTGATGCTTTTTGGGAACGCTCGAAA
This sequence comes from Schmidtea mediterranea, assembly GCA_022537955.1. NCBI lineage: Eukaryota > Metazoa > Platyhelminthes > Tricladida > Dugesiidae > Schmidtea > Schmidtea mediterranea. The sequence goes on from CM039679.1 coordinate 118,893,249, forward strand.
ATATCTGTGAAAATATCTGGCAACACAAGTTGAATATATAAGTATCAAATCCCGTAAATATCCAGAAGAAGCTTCTAATATTAAATTGTAAATAAAGTAAAAGAAAAATAAGAGACTTCAATTGAAGTTGATGCTGTTATTGCTGCTCAAATGTATTTTTTCAATATCCTAGATTGTTTTGTGTGATTGAATATAAACTTTAAAATATTTAGTTGTAAAATACTCATTTTTCTAAAAATTAGGTTGATCGTATCCAGATAATAATATAAACCTTTTTTTATATTAAAATTCATACAGTATTATATATTCAAAATCGAGATTATATAGACTTTAAAAAAGCATGTCATTAACGAAATTATTTATAAAAATATAATTCAAATAAAGAAATTTCTAAAGTGTTTATGAAAATAATTATTTCGACCAAAAACAGGACCAGATCACTTTAATACAAATTGTTAAAGTCTTTTTTCTCCTCTTTAAATGAATCTTTCTTTTCAATTTTTTGTTTTTTTCATTTTATAAAATATATATTGTAAACAAAATTAAAATACCCTATAAAATTAAACTCAATTTTTTTCATATTAAAATCTAAAGAAATTGTCCTCGACTTACGTGAATTCGTACTTTTGCGATATCAAAAAAGTTTTTTGGCTATGTGCTTTGTTTCTCTTAGTCTTAATTAGGACTTTTTCCTTGTATGTTGTGCTGAGATTTTGTCTATTGTGTTCATTATAAAATTACACCAACACACAATTGATAGGACTTTTTCTCACTTTTAATTACACCCTATCAATATCGATTTTGGTAGGTATGAATATAATTTTCTTTTATTTTGTAATTTATTTTTATAATCAAATAATACTTTTAATAACAATTTTTAAGTAACTTGAGATTACATCTAATAATTAATATGTAGATCTTTTAGATCTTTACCGGAGAATTTTATTTTTAGTGCGAATTTATTCGGTTGAATGTCGTTAAGAACGATTAATAGTTATAATGATTTTTAGGTTTTTAATTGGATGATACTCCGTGCCTGTTTTGGAACTCAATATGAATTTTTATAGAAACTATTGCATCTTGTTTTCAATGGGAACACGAGAATCAACCAATCAAAATTTGAGTATACATGTAAGTTACATGTATACTCAAATTTTGATTGGTTTTGTTTACATGATGTAAGGTTACTTTAAAGTTAATTAAAGCACATTAAACATCATGCTGAAACGAATAAAATCAGTTTGATTGTATTCGCTTAAAATTATAGAATTGAGAATTATAAATAATTAGTTCAAAAATATATTTCTAGGAAGTTCACATTTTGACAATCAATAATGACTTTAGGAAATCAAATATTAACTTTCAATTTACCAAATATAATTTTCCTGAGGTCGAATTAATTGCTGGAAATTTTTAATTTCAAAAATTCTAATGTCCTTTATTTTCATTTCATTTTAGATAATCGATAAATGTGTGTTAGTTTATATTGATTTAAAGTTTAAAACGAAATGAAGATAAATTCAAATTCCTTATTTTATAAATAAAATAATTTATCAATTTTGATCTATTGTTGTTTTCTTTAGAATTTCATTTATCTTCATTTAGGTTTTTGACTATAGATCAATATTTTTTTCTTTATTTAACACAAATTTTCGGCACTGTTCAGTTCAAATGTTATTTTATATTTGATAATGATAATAATTTATTCAAAATGAGCCTACTAGAAATTCCCTTACTCTAATAACGAGGAAAATGTCCGCCAAATTGTCGACATGAAAAATACAGGCATTAGCTTGTTGTGATCGACTAGTGAACTGGTGCTGAAATTTCTCATCCAACAATTTCACTTTACTGGCATCATTGAAATCGAAATAAAAATTTTCAGAAATTTTTTTTCGATTTTTCAAATTATACAAACACATACTGCCGAAAATCGGTTCGACATCGTATTCTAATTTGAAAGATTTGATATATATCTTGAGAGATTTACCAACTGATTCTCGGGGAAACTCTGGAGAATTCTGAAACTCGATCTGTTTTTCCTATTAAAATGTCAACTTATTGCGATCATTTAAAATATGAATTACTAAATCCTGAGCCATGTAAAGATTAAATAGCTTTGACTGTCTATATTTCTGACGAAACTTTAAACTTTGTAACAATGCAGATTCTGAAGAAATGTCATTCAATAAGCCAGTTATCAAAGGATCTGATTGAATGTTGTTCAGAGACTGGCCTTCCCAAATTTCCAACATATTATCACAATTGGAGTTGACCTAAAATTAAATAAAAAAATATGTAAGAGAAAAAAAGAGCAACATATAGAATATTTAGTCATTGATTAAGAAATCATAAGTAGTAATTAAAAGTGTTTTAGAAAATAACTAAACTTTTCCTGTGGATTTCGGATATGTTTTGTATAATCAAAATCTTTTCAAGAATAATGAAATCTAATATCTTTGTTTTAAATAGAATCAAAGATTTAGTTTAACTTGTTTTATCAAATTAGAAATTTCAAAATTTTATAAATGATTCCGCTATCAACTAGTTATTTTAAAATTATACTCCCTCTGTTCCGAAATAATGTTTACATTTGAAATAAATTTTTCCGATTACCAATGTTTTTGGTCAACTTTAAACTTTATTAATTTATATAGATAGATAATGATTTAGTATGGATGGATTGACAAAAATTTCCATGATTATAGGTTTTTTTATTGTTAAATTTTAAATAATCCTAAAATACAAATAAAAATGAATACAGAAAATTTACATTCAATTTATCACTTATCTAATGAAGAAATAAGTTTAATTTTTCAAGATATTTTAATGAATATGTCCAGCAGAATCCTCCCAAGCTGAAGCATGGAACCATAAATGACATTTCCGCTAAGTACAACGTATCGAGAGCTTCAATTTCGAAACTTTGGAGAAATGCTTCCGAAAAACTTCGAAAAGATGAAATAGTTATTGATTCATCATCAATGAGGATAAATTGTGGACGAAAAAGGAAAAACTATGATGATAAATTAAACGATATCAAAAAAATTCCATTAAACCGGCGAGGAACGCTTCGAAGTTTTTCATGTGCCAGTGGTATTGCAAAAACAACATTATTCAGGAATTTGAAGGAGTTTAAACTATTAAGACGGGTTTCATCTAAAGTTAAGCCATTACTAACAGATAAAAATAAAATTTAACGCCTGACATTTTGCCTGTCCTATATAAAAACATATGGATGCTTCGATAATTTTTTCAATCATGTTCATATTGATGAAAAATAGTTTTATCTTTCGAAAGTTAAGCGCTGCTATTACTTGACCATGGATGAAGAGATTCCTCATAGGACATGTCAAAGCAAAAGATTCATAACAAAGGTGATGTTTTTGGCAGCAGTTGCTAGGCTCCGAGGTGATATTGGCTCTGAGAATTATTTTGATGGCAAGATTGGCATCTGGCCGTTTGTTTATAAAGAAGCCAAAAGAAATAGCAAGTACCGAATGAAGGGTACTTACGTCAAAAAAATATTGAATCAATTAATTCGAAGGAATATAAAAAATGATCAAGCAAAATGTGTTTCCATTGATCAGGGCAAAGTTTCCTCGATCAAATGATATCATCTACGTTCAGCAAGATAATGCAAAGCCGCATTTCAATGAAGACGATCCAGATATGCTCGAAGAAGGATCAAAATATGGGTTTTCTATTATGTTTAAAAATCAACCACCTAATAGTCCAGACATGAACGTATTAGATCTTGGATTCTTCAATGCCATTCAATCCATTCAGCATCAACATTCTCCGAAGACCATTGATGAATTGATTAGCTGGGATGAGCTACACCCAGATAAACTGGATAATGTATTTTTAACACTCCAGCAGGGCATGGAGGTGACGATGCTTGCAAATGGGGGAAATAATTATAAGTTGCCGCATATTAGCAAAGCAAAGCTCCGCAACAATGGTACTCTACCAGTATCTCTAACTTGTAAACCAGAAGCGATTCTTACGGCTCGCCAAAATATTGATGAACAGACCCTATAAAATTGAATCCTCCCTCCTTATCACGAATAAAATGTTTTATCTAATAAATATTAACATTTTTTACAATAATTATTATGACTGTTTGTTAATAATGCTATAAAATTTTTTAAATGTAAACATTATTTAGGAACAAAACATCAGGGTAATATGTCAACATTATTTCGGAACAGAGGGAATATTTTATTTGATTTTCATATTTTTCTGTAATGAATTGATTAAACATAAAACCAATATGTGAGAAATCCAAACAATGCCAATTTCACTTTTTCCGGAATATAATTTGTCCTGTCAGAACTCAGAAATTACGGTAAAATTTATTATAAATGCTGACATTTATGCAACAATTTCCTTATAATTATAAACTTGAAATTTGATATGATTAATAATTGTAAGGAATTTATTTCATAAATCAAATAAAATCTCGTTTATTTTGAAAAAATAAAAAATAATTTATTGAATAATTAAAAATCATATTAAAAACTTCTCTGGTCGACAAAATAAAAATAAACATTTTCATTGAAATTTTATTTTTTGAAATTGTAGAATTTATGGCAGTGTTGACCAACTGAAAATCGAGCACGGCACACTAAATAAACTCAAAATCCCATGGCACTTTCGAAAAAACTTTAAATACAGTCAAACCTCCTACAACGTGATAAGTATCGCTGACAGAAAAGGATGCATTGTAGGAAATCGCGTTGTAAGAGGTATTCACTTTACAGTGAATATGTAGAAAATTATTCGAAATTTAAGCAGTATTTTTGATTTTCAATTAAAACTAAGTTAGATAGACATTAAGATATTTACAATTATAAATCATCGAACAAATTATATTACAAATAATCACGCTGAAAAAACAAATTCGCATTCTTTGAACCGAGTTGTAGCGAAATCGCGTTATAAGAGTGACACGCCATAGAAGGTTTTACTGTATTTTTTAAGAAAAAAACGATAGCGAAATTACGAAATTATACAACTTGAAGGTACTAAAACTTTAGTAATTTTAAATGTTTGCAGATATTTTTCGCGCCACACATCTTGGACAACACTGATTTATGGGTTCAAGCCAATTTGCACCGATTAGTTTTTTCTTTTTTAAATATATTATTTCATCTATAATAATTTAGGTGTGATAATTCTCAACAAATTATGAATCTCAATATTTAGGAAACTTTTTGGAAAATATTGATAGAATTAAATATTGAAACAGTTATAAGCAGTCTGGTCACATAGTATATAGAAGTATCACCAATAAAAACTCATTTAATATTTATTAATGAATTGATATTTTTCTAAATTTCATTTGACAATTGAATATGTGATTTTTTCTTTGTTATTTGCCTCCAGATAAAAAAAATATATTTTAATTCTTGTCTGATTTTCATCATCTCTTTGAAGTGATGTCGTAAAACTGTAATTTTGTTCTGTTAGGATTTTCATCAAATAATAAATTCGTACAGTATTTAATACACCATTTCCAGAATCCAAAACAATATCCGTTGCATTTCCAGAGCATACAACTGTTTCAAGAGCCACATTCATAGTTGATGAATCGATTGTCATAATTTGAATAAGCTCTACATTTTTTGCATTGGGATTCAACGCCGCTTCATTCTACAAAACTGGTTGTTCTTCTAGTGCTGCTCGAGCTTATTATATATTGAGTGATGCAAAAATTTTCACATTCATCACAATTTGTCCCAAAACTGTGTTCAATAGTGTAATTCAAAAGTAAAATTCCTCTCTAACACTGAACCTCGTTTTCAACATAGCTGACCTTTTGATCCATTACAGTTATAGCAACTTGATGTCTTGGTCGATCAACAATTGACAGAAGAACAGCTTCCATTTAAATTAAATCTAGATATAATTCCAAAAAAAAGGAAATAAATTCCAAAAAAACTTTTATTTGATTTCAAAACATAAATTCAAAAATATTTAGAATTCTAGAAAGAACGAAAAATTCATAAAATTTAAGATTCCAACAAACCTTTTTCACGCGAATAGACAACTACAATTCTTCGTCTTGATAATTTTATTAATTCTAAAAACTCCAAAAAACAAAAAAATTCTACTGCGTACACAGACGAGATATTTAATATCACATTGAAAATTTCAAAAATTAACAAAAAAAGTTATTTTAATTTTAAGTTTTTTTAAAGTTTTATATTAAAGAATACATCATTAACATTAAACAGTTTAATAAAAGTTATTAAGATGATATTCATTACAAATGGAGAAAAACTAATAAATTTCAGACGAAACGTAACACTGTAGCAGGCGTATAGTAGAGACCGTTGAGAAAAAGATAATCAGTGTAATCGTTAAAAAAGTATTTACAAGGAACTCTTTTCTGCATTGATAATATCTCAGCTGCAATTATTAAATTCTGAAATCATAAACTATTTTCCAATGCAAAACGTTATCTTCATCAATCTTCAGTATTCAAACAAATATATTATTTCTACATCATTTTTCAGAGCTGTGATTAAAATGAAATTTCAAAAATTCACAAAAATTCCGTATAATACATTTTAAATTTAATTTTTGATTTGAAAAATTTCATATTTTTCATTTGTATTTTAGAATGGATTTTCCGACCTTTTTCAATAAAATTCATTTTTAATTTCAAATTGTATTTTTAAAAACTGAATATTGTTTTTAAATTAAGTTTTTAACATTTTTGAACTGGATTTTTAAGTCAATTATAGTTCCAACATTTGATTGGAATTTAGTCGATGGAACCTTAAGTTATCAAGCAGAATTAAAATGGGTAGGTTTCAAAAGTATTATTTAAACCAAGGATTTTTGATTCTTTCTATAGCGATATTTAATTTTGTTTAATTTTTCTATCCATAATTCTTAAGATTCAATTGCTACTTATTATATCATATCGTTCTCTTTATTCACTATCTCTTTAAAATTGCCTATCTGCGTCTTGTTATCCTGAAAAAAAACACGGTGTCAACAACTTTTGAAATTGTTAATCCAAAATAGTTAATTCGTATTAAATATTTCAGAAAATCTCAAGTTGAAAAATTTTGATAAATTTTTTATATCATTAATAACTTATTGACTAACATCTTGTTCCATAGAAATTTCATAAACAGGTGGGTCGCAAGTAATGCTTTCGTCTGGATATATTTGACATTGTAAATGCATTTTGTTACAACCTTCAAATCTAAATTTTTATGTAATAATAATAATACTAATAATAATAATAATAATAATAATAATAATAATAATAATAATAATAATAATAATAATAATAATAATAATAATAATAATAATATATCAGATAAGTGAATAATAAAATAAGCCCTTGCTGCAAAGTAATAATTATATTGAGAAAAAAAATCGATTATTATATAATTGTATTCAGTTTCTTGCGGAATTGATTCTGTCGACAAATATTCAACACAATCTTTATAGGTTTTTGTTGCGTAACATCTACAAAGCAGTTTATTGGTTTTTTAATTATTGATATAGGATGCACAAACATACCAACATTCAAACACAATGATCAAAATCATAACCAACCTCTTACATTTAAACTACAATTTTGGCATATTATTAAATAATATGTTAATTTAATTCATTTTAACCCTAATTACGTTGGGATGAGTTTCTGAGACTCATTTCAATTTTGTTTTCATTCAGTTTTTTTTGTTACACATATATTTTTTAAGGCCTATCACAGTCACCATGAATTTAAAATAAATGTAAAAATAAGATTAACACTGATCGCATACGTTAACGTAAGTATATTGATCAAACGTAATTAAGGTTAAAATATTCTTTAATTATCCTTCCTTACAATTTAAATAATAATGATAATTCGCTATTATTATTATTATTATTATTATTATTATATAATTAGAATAATATAATTATAATTGGATAAAAGCTAAGCTTGTATTATTTTCTTGTCTTTCAGAATATTCTTCCATATGTAGGGTAAATGTAGCAAAAAAACTGAACCTGATACATAAAATGTGATGTGATTTTCAAATTCAGAGCATCAAAATTATACAAAATCAAAAGAAAACTTTTTTTAATTACCTTTCATTAGAATTATAATAATAAATAATTTTAATAATAATAATTAATATTTATAATCATAATAATAAATAATAATAGTAATAAATAATAATAATAATAATATTAATAATAATAATAATAAATAAAAATAATAGTAATAAATAATTATAATAATAAAAAATATTATCTGAAATTACTGAATGATACAATCAGAAATTGTTTATAATACATTTGACAAAACAAATAAATTATCTAATCATAAAAATTTGATTTCGATGTCTAAAAATGATCCGGAATAATTCAATAAAAATTTCATTTTATTTACAAACAATAAAAACTTTATTATTGAATTGCATTAAATTTATTTGAAAAATGTTTTTGTTTTTTATTAAGTATGATTGAAAGTTATAAATTAGGGATAATAAAATAATTAGGCATTGATGCCATTTGAGAATGGCAAAAAACCAAAACAGATTGACAAGTCAACAATGTTTATTCAAATTAATTATAATGAATACTCTATTTTGATTCTAGTGCCTTGAAGGTCATTGAATCTTATCAATATTAGCATTTCTGTCCACTGAGGTCCATGGCAATAATAGACTAATTTTTTATTTATCGAGTGGGTTGTAGTTACAATTAAAAATAAAGTTTATAATAAAAATTAATAATTGTATCGGTCAATTAAAAAATGCAAATTTATTTTAATTTGTTAAAAATTATTTATTGTTTATTGTGAAAATTACTTATAATTTGAAATTTGTTTTGCTGGGTCAGTTTATTAGAATGTTTTGACTTGAAATTTGATTAAGTAAATAAAATTTATAATAATCTTTAATTTTTTTGATCTTCAATATCATTAATGAATTACTTGTCAATGCAAGATTGTGAATTTATAAAAATCAGGATTTATGAAGTTAACGGAATTAATGACTATCTATTAAAAATAATATTTGAAAATATTGGTCAATGCATCAGTCGTCATATTATAAGGGATTTTCGTTGTCAAACAAACCCATATGCCTTTATCGAACGTACTTGCCAACCTTCTGCAAGTTTATCTTCATCGACAATGGATGGAATTTATATGTGCAACGATCAAATTAAAGTTAACTGGGTAAGTGGATCTAGTACGATACCAGGACCTGCAGCTGTAACATCTGTCAAAATTGACTATAGTGATTCAGTACATACATTTGTTGATGACATTGGCTTTGATGTATATGAACCGATGCTGAAAGAAGGATTTAGTCTGTTAGAAGCTATAACATTCAATTCTTCAGTCATCAAAATAAATTACTAAGACTATTAAATCCAAATTATATTTCATAAAATCTGATTATATAAACAAATATTCTTGGGACATTTTCTAAATTTTAATTTCAACCAAATATCAACATACCATTGCATTCATACTTGAATTTCAATTTTATTAAAAATTATTTTATTTTAAAATTTCAATTATCATTTCAATTTTAATATCTTAAAATAATTTAAGTTTCAATTAAAACTTTACAAATTTTAATCGTGAACTAATTTAATTTAGTATTTTAATTTTAACTCCTCACATCCCCCTTTTTTAAAATGTTTGATCTTCTCAACATTTCTGACTACCATCTTCCCATTTTGATCCTTAAGTAAGTAGCTCCGTTCATGTATTTTCTTTATCACTTTGTACGGTCCTTCCCACCTTGCATCGTCTTTATTTCGAATTTCTTGTTTGATCAAGACCACATCTTCCATTTCAAAATTTCTCACTGTTTTGCTTATTTTTGGTTTTAGTGTTTTATCCTCTATTCTCTTTTCCATATCTTCTCTATTTATTTCTTTATTCGAGTACCATTTCATTCTGTCGATCTTCCTCCCAAATATAATCTCTGCTGGGCTTACTCCCGTTGTTTTTTGAACTGTTGCATTTAACGTATATTCTATTTCTGGCACTATATCAGCCCAGTTTTTCCTTCCTCCTTCATTCAATGACGCGTTAATATACTCTCTGATTGTTCTGAATTGTCTTTCAATAATACCATTCGTGTTATGGTGATATGGGCTTGAGAAAATTAATTCAATGCCAGCTGTCTTTGCTAGTTCTTTTATGCTTCTTGCTTCAAAGTTCTTCCCACAATCTACATGAAGTTCTTTTGGCGCTCCAAACTTTAATATCCATTTATTTAATAACGTCTCACTAATTGTTCTTTCGTCTTGCTTGTTTATGGCCGTTAATGAGATGTATTTACTATAGTGGTCAATGATTCCGCAAATATATTTCTTTTTGTTGAACGTTTCTTTCAATGGCCCACATATATCCATATATATCTTCTCGAATGGTTCTGTACTCTTTATTGTTTGAGTTTCCTCCTTTGTCTTGGTTGTTATCGTTTTCATTTTCTGACATCTTTCGCAGTTCTCAATTACCTTTTTTACTTCCGTTGCTAGATTTTCCATGTCGCAGTTGTTCTGGATATATTTTGTTACTTTCTGTGCACCTGCATGGCACAGCAATACGTGTACTTCTTTTATCATCCTCTGTCTATTATCTGACGGTATCCATATTTTACCTTGTTTAGTTAGTACCGTGTTGTTTTCCATTATGAACTTACAATCTTTATTTTCTAACTTATTCTTTATTTCTTGGACCTCCATATTGTCATTTTGCCACTTGTTATATCCGCCTTCTGCTGTTACTGTTAATATTCTGGTTTTAATTTTGCCGGTTTTTGCGTCTTCGTGTTCCATCATACACTGTACACATGTTCCGCATGTTTTCCTGGATAGCATATCCGCGTTTGTATGGCTTGTTCCTTTCCTGTATTCCATTTTAATATCCAGACTGCTTAAATAGTTGATCCATGTCTGGAATTGAGCCGTTATTGGTTTCTTCGTTGTTACCATAAACGTAATAGCTTTATGGTCCGTTCTCAGTACGAATCTCTTACCATATAAGTAGTGGTTGAAATGTTTACAAAAATAGTATATTGCCAATAATTCTTTTCTGGTAATGCAGTATCCTTTTTCGTGGCTGCTCATCGCATGTGAACCATATGCAATGACATGTTCATGTCCTTTTTCATCCTTTTGCGAGAGAACTGCTCCAATAGTATCGAAGCTCGCGTCTGTGTCTAATATAAATTCTTTTCTGAAATCTGGAAATACCAATACTGGGGCGGTTATCAATGCTTCTTTCATTTCCCCGAAAGCCTTTTCACACATCTCTGTCCATCTTATTTTCTCATTGTTTTTTCCGCATATACTTTCTAGTGCTCTTGCCTTCTTTGCATAGTCTTTTATGAACCGTCGATAATAGTTACAGATACCCAGAAAGCTCCTCAGATTCTTCACACATTTTGGTTTTTGAAATGATTGTATTGCTTCTATTTTAGTATTATCTGTTTGTATGCCGTCTTTATTTATTATGTGTCCCAGAAACTTCACTTCTTTTCTAAATATTTGACATTTTTCGGGGTTCAATCTTAGTCCTGCTGTTGCGATCTTCCCTAGGACTTTTCCAAATATGTTATAATGGTCTTCTTCTGTCTTTGTGAATATTAGGATGTCGTCTAAATATACCATCACTCCATCTTTCCACAAGTCTTTCAATACTTTCGTCATTAATTCTTGAAATGTTCCTGGTGCCGCTGCAATACCGAACGGCATCCTGTTAAAACAGAACTGTCCTTCTTTTGTTGAGAATGCTGTTTTCTCTTGAGATTCTTTATCTAACTTCACTTGGTAATAAGCATTTCCCAAGTCGATTGAGCTAAAATATCTGGATCCGTGTAGGATGTCTAAAATTTCATCTACATTTGGCATTGGAAATGCTTGTCTTTCTGTTATCTTGTTTAATTGTCTGAAGTCTAGACAAAGCCTGATGTCTTTTTTCTCTTTCTTCCATACACAAACTAAAGGTGTGTTCCACGGTGAATTGCACTTCCTAATTATTCCGTTGTTTTCTAGATTTTTTATTGCTTCCTCAATCTTGTCTTCCAAATTTATTGGCTGACGTCTCGGTTTAATCATTATTGGCTCTCCTTTCGTGATGATCTTATGTTTTATCAGATTGGTACACCCAATGTCCCATTTATCTGCCATAAAAACATTCTTGTTTGCCTGAAATATTTCTAGCAGTCTCTTATTTCCGGTAACTTTTAAAACGTCGATGGCATGACGTAATCTTTCTTCATCCGTTATAATCCGCCCAAATCTAGCTTCTATTTCGCAAATGAAATCACTACGTTTTTCATGTTCTTCTAGTATACATTTCAATTCTATACCAAATAACCTTTGTAGTTCTACTCCTCCAATAATTTCTGGTATTAAATTCTTTACTATAATGAATGTTACATTTCTTTCCATTCTGCCCATTTTAACATTGATGTTTAGTTTACCCATAGTTTCTAATCTACTGTTGTTTGCACATCTTAGCGATTCCCTTGTTTCTAATATTTCGATATTTTCTAATCGATCAGTTACAGATTTAGCCATCACATTAATTCGCGCTCCTGTATCCAATAAACAATCTACTTTCCGCCCTTGGATATCCAGTGTTGTACTCGGTCTACCTTGCATTATATTATATGTTATTACTGGACTTTTTTGTTCTTCTACTGACAAAATATTCTGCTCTCTAGTATCTTCTACAATTTCATTATACACACGTCTCCATTTTTCTTTAGGAATTTGTAAATTTTCTCTATCGTTCTTTCCTCGTGTTTTACTACTTCATTTACTTTACACTCCTCTTTAAATTTTTTCTGACTTTCCTTATCATTCGACTTTTTAATTTCTACACTACTATTATTATTAATATCACGTTCAAAAACACTACAATCTTTATCAATCATACAATCATCATCCATACTTAAATTACACATACCGTTAGCATTCATTCTTTGGTTGAAATCAATCTTACTTAGTAAATTGCTCCGATCAATGTCCCGTTTGACGGAGCGTGCTCGTTTGGGTCATTCTCCCTGTTATACTCGTCTGGCTGGCTTGACTGTTTTGTATTCATCATCTCATCATCAGACTCGATAGCTGCAATATCTTTTCTGTTATATTGTTGGTTTCCCCATTGTCTTTGATGTACGTTCCTTGGTTGATACATATCTTCCCTTTGTTGATAGGTATTTCTTTGAATTCTTCCTCCTGACATCTTCCTTTGGTCTCGATCTCTTCCTTGATTTCGTCTTTCCATATTTGTGTAGCACTCTCTTTCTTTGTGTCCTCGTGCATTGCATCTATGACATTTGATTGTTGGGCATTCTCTTCGTATGTGACCTTCAACACCACATGCATAACATTGAAATCTTCTTTTTATATTACATTCTCTGCTACTGTGTCCCGGTTTTTGACACGTCCAGCATTCTATCACTTTAACTCTTGTCTCTGGTTTCCATTCGTTGATTTCTCTCTTCGTGGCTCCAACTTGTACTACATCTCTATAAGTTCTTCCCCCAGTTGTAGGTCGTATTGATCTCACCGTGTTTACTTGTTCAATAACCTTGTTAACTTTTTCTATCTTCTTTATAGTTTCTTTAATTTGTTCCGCCGTTTTGAGATCTTTCATTTCGATTTCTTTCCTGACTTCTTTATCTCTTACACAATGTGTCAATAAACATTTCTGAATTTCTTCCTCATTCCAAGTGTGTGAGGCCAATTTTTTAGTCATTTTTGATATTTTCTCTATAAATATTTCCGCTGAATCGTTACCTTGCTCGTAGTTCAAGGCTTCTCTTAAGTCATCAATCAATGACGTTGGTCGATGAAAGCTGCTCTTAATTTCTGTTCAACGGTTTTACCTTCTGCGGCTTCATATTCTTCAATCAAATTCCTGTCCAGAAGTGTAATAACTAGTACCATTTGTGTCTTCACTGGTGTCTTCGTTATTTCAAAGAACCTCTGACATTCTTTGATAAATAATTCGAGGTCATCTCCTCTGTGGAATTTCTCTGGAAGTAATCTTCCAATAAGCAGATCCGTTGGAATGGTCGCCATGTTAGAAGCTATAACATTCAATTCTTCAGTCATCAAAATAAATTACTAAGACTATTAAATCCAAATTATATTTCATAAAATCTGATTATATAAACAAATATTCTTGGGACATTTTCTAAATTTTAATTTCAACCAAATATCAACATACCATTGCATTCATACTTGAATTTCAATTTTATTAAAAATTATTTTATTTTAAAATTTCAATTATCATTTCAATTTTAATATCTTAAAATAATTTAAGTTTCAATTAAAACTTTACAAATTTTAATCGTGAACTAATTTAATTTAGTATTTTAATTTTAACTCCTCACATAGTCAATTTGGGAAATTTGATTATGCTCAAGAATCTACCCTTTATGATCCAAAGGACATATGCAATTTAAAGGGAATAAAATCAAATCTCAATCGGCAACTAATCGATGAAATAATAATATTAAATAAATAATCAAAATTAATAATGAAAAAATTGAAAAACACCAACTATACATTCTATATGACATTTCAATATATATTTCGACCGTTTCTCAGTATTCTTCAGGCTAGAAATTACATTAACAAAACTAAACGAAAATAAGAAATTTTAAATAAAATTAACCAAGAATTATCTAGTCAAATCGTACAAGAAAATATAAAATTATTTTGATTTAAAAAAAAATAAACATGCCAATTTATTTTTAAAAACCATATAAAAGAATGATAAACGGTCGAAGTTTATAGTGAAATTTTATATAGAATATATAGTTGGCGTTTTTCAATTACTAAAACTTTGCTATAATTTTCTTTGATTATTTAATAATGAAATCTTCAAAAAATAGACAAGTAAAAAATAATGATTAATGTCTTAAAATATTTTTTTTTTAAAATACTATTTAAATAAAGCCAAAGTATTTGGAACACGAAATCCAGGCTTATTCAAAATTTAAGTGGAAAATACCTACAATTGAAAGAGCGCATTCACATCATACGAAGTTGAGCACTTTGTGAAAAGTGCTTTTGTTGAAGGAAATATATTAAAATCGTTTTTGACAGTGTATTGTGGAACAACAAAATAGTGGAATATAGATGTTTATTTAGTGAGTTTACTTCTGTATTATCACTATGAATGTTGGACAAGTTGCAAATCTCCTCTGATTTAGGTAATTCAGAGGTTATTTTAAAACATTGCTAGGAAGTTTTTTAAAATCATATTATTAAACGTTTCCTGTGCAAAATAGATTATTAGTGATAAAGGTAAAAATATTAATTGACGAATTAGGTATGAATAAAAACTTGTTTAATTTTAAATAATAAACAAAACCCAAAACATTTGTAAACGTGCTATATAATGTCATTTGTTATTAAGTGGAACCATGATCATTGAAAAACTAAATGATTAAATGAATATATATGTCAGATCAACTATATGACAATTATAACTAATAAACAGATTACAAATGTGATTAAATATTCTTATGACGCAACGCTTGTAAATAAGGTTTTTGACAAAGTTTATTATTATCTGGAATCAGATTGTGCGTCGTCAAAATGGTAAACTTGACATTCCCTTAGTTTGCGTTTATTTGCAAAATTTTTAAGAATAATGATGAATTAACAAGTCAATTAATCTTGCAAAAAGAACAGAAATGGGTGGCTAGATGAGCAGGTTTACAAAGAATTGTTGAATTGTTTGACTCAAATTTAAAGTTTCTTGTAAATGTTAATTTCCTTTGAATTAGGAATAAAATAGGTTATTTAATTGCTCAAATAATTGTTAATTTAAAGACTTTTTGCGGCCCGATTGAAGTTTTCAAATGTCTATATTATTTTAAATATTTAGAGTCTAAATGAAGCCTTTTATAGTTGCTAACTATATTAAATACTATCTAATTGCAACAGTGAAAGAAATCTGTCCAGAAAAGCTGAATCTTTTTACTCAAATTAGTCTGTCACGTAAAACGGTAGAAAGAATAGAAAACATTTCGAGTTACATTGGTGCATCGTTAAGCACAATTACAAAAAACTTAGTGTATTTCTCACTGGCTTTGGATGAAACGTCAGATTTTAATAATACTGTTCAACTTGCTATTTTTATTAGATGTGTCGACAGTCAAATGAATATTATTGAAGAACTAATCGAACTTGTGAGTTTGAAAGATACTACCACCAGAAAAGATATTAAGGACACTCATAAATTAAGCGCTACGTCGCCAGAAGATTTGAAAAATCTCTTAAGTATCTCAACAGATGGGGCCCTTCAATGGATGGAGAAAGTATTGGTGCTGTTATATTAATTTTCGATCACATAAAAGCTTTGGGAAAATGTCCAAATGGTTTTGAAATGTTTATTTTCCATCGTTTTGTGCACCTCGATAATCAATGTACACAAGTGTTAAATATGGCTCATGTGATAATAGTTGTTGTCAAGGTAATTAATTCAATTAAAAACAATTCATTGAGACAGTCAATTTCAAGAATATCTTAGTGAGATCGAATCTGAATACGGCGATCTCTTTAATTATACCAAAATTAGGTGGTTAAGTCGCGGATACTGCTTATTACGATTTTGAAAATTAAGAAAGGAAATTGAAACTTTCAAGAACAATAATAGCCATAATATAATAGCCATAACAACGAAACTGAATGAACTAAACAAGAAGTTACAAGGTGAAAATAACTTGATTACCGATTGTTATCAAGATATAAAATCCTTTGTAGGAAAGCATCAGCTTTATGAAAATCAATTACGGTCAAACAATTTGATTCATTTCCCATTATTAAATGATTATAAAAGTGACCATAAAAACTTCTTCAAATATTCTTCTGAAATCACAAAATTATTTGAAGAATTCAATACCAGATTCTCATACATGCGAAAGTTTGAGGAGATGTCATAAATATTCTTAGATCCATTTAATGTAGAGGTGTAATCAGCGTGTCCAAATTTACAAATGGAGTTATTAGAATTACAATCAAGCATCAACCTAAAATGCTTGTACGAAGGGAATAAGATTGAGTATTATCAAAAATATATCTTCAAAGATAAATTGGCTATGTGCATTATATCAGCATTCGAAACTACTAATCGCTGCGAATAATTTTTTTCCAAATTAAACCTGGTAAAAAAAGTGTCGCAGCAGGTTGCTCGATGAAAACATGGCCAATCGACTACGATGCGCGTCGACTAAATTATCCGTTAATATAATAATCTCAAGTAAAATACAAAAATAAGTGTAACATTAATTGTAAGATAATAAAATATTTTGAAAAATGTTTTATCTTTTGGACAATTCGAGTTGGGCATTCCTGTTCTAATGGAATTGGTGGCATTATTGGTTAAAATCAATATAAAGTTTCATTAAATTCTCGTCTTTAAAAGTCTCATTTCCTAACACTAATTATTTCAGTTCTTATGTTCTATGTCTTCAGTCAAATATGAACTGCTGAAACTTTCTTTTTAACTTTATATGTGGCTATAACCTTTTTTAAAAAAAATTCTGGCTCTAATTCTAATTATTTGGAAAATTTCGTTTCCCGTGACAGGCGTCACAATTAGTAAATTCTTTTTTGTCGAATACCTTCTTTTGCATAATAATAATAATAATAATAATAATAATAATAATAATAATAATAATAATAATAATAATAATAATAATAATAATAATAATAATAATAATAATAATAATAATAATAATAATAATAATAATAATAATAATAATAATAATAATAATAATAATAATAATAATAATAATAATAATAATAATAATAATAATAATAATAATAATAATAATAATAATAATAATAATAATAATAATAATAATAATAATAATAATAATAATAATAATAAATAATAATAATAATAATAATAATAATAATAATAATAATAATAATAATAATAATAATAATAATAATAATAATAATAATAATAATATAATAATAATAAATAATAATAATAATAATAATAATAATAATAATAATAAAAAATAATAATAATAATAATAATAATAATAATAATAATAATAATAATAATAATAATAATTAATAATAATAATAATAATAATAATAATAATAATAATAATAATAATAATAATAATAATAATAATAATAATAATAATAATAATAATAATAATAATAATAATAATAATAATAATAATAATAATAATAATAATAATAATAATAATAATAATAATAATAATAATAATAATAATAATAATAATAATAATAATAATAATAATAATAACAACCCACCATTTCTTACAGCACATTCGATTAGGTTACTCTTGGATTCGGTGACATAGGGCTTTCATTTAATGAAATTTTTTCAATAAAATATTTTCAAAATAAATCGATAAAATTAAAAATTATTATTTTATTTTTTATTTTGATTAATTAAATTTTAATTAATTAAATAATTTTCTTAGTCTAATTATTTTCTATTTAAATAAAATACATTTCAATACCAAAATAATTGTTTTGTTATACTTCTGAATGTTCAAAAATATTAATTTAAAAAAATTAGTTATAATTAATTAATTAACTAATTATTTAAAAAAGCAATTAATTGATAATTGAATCAAACGTATTTATTATTAAAAACTGTTACTATTATACTTATCGTTGTTTCTAAAAAACTTAGTACTTTTATTATTAATTAATTAAATTAAAATTTTTTAATTAATTTCAAATTTAGATAAAATTTATTTATAGTTACAATAATTTCACTAAAAATTAAATTACTTAATTTTTTTATTTCATTGCTTAAAAATGAATGAATAGAATCAAAAAATTACATTTTAATTAATTAATAATTAAATTTTAATTAATTATTTGAAATTAATTTTTACTAATTGTAAATATAAATTAAAATCATTTCACAAGCTGAAACTACAATTACAAATATTTAACTAACAATTATATTATCCTCTCCAAATTTTGGAAATGTCTTTTAAATTGCCTAAAATTTTCAATAATTAGATTTTAATTAATTAATTAAATTTAATTATTTATCAAATCTAAATTAATTACGTGCAAATTATATTTTATTTAAAGTTATTAATAAATTGTTTTCAAATAACACTTGAATAGTTTAATAATTAAATAATTAAATTGTAATATATTAATTAATTAATTAAATTTAATTATTTATCAAATCTAAATTAATTACGTGCAAATTATATTTTATTTAAAGTTATTAATAAATTGTTTTCAAATAACACTTGAATAGTTTAATAATTAAATAATTAAATTGTAATATATTAATTAATTTTAAATTTGTCAAATTTATTAAAATTTTTTTAATATAAAAGTTTTCACTAACAACTCTTTCAAACTTTTCATTTTTTGCAAATATTTTTTAAATTACTTTTAATTAATGTTATGTAATTCAATTTTAATTAAATAATTAATAAATTAACAAATTAAAATTATTTGAAAAATTGCTTTATTGTCATTGTTTCGTAACAGCTTAACAGATTTATTATTAATAAATTAAATTTTGATTAATTTTAAATATAAATTAAATTTTCATTAATTAATTTAAATTAATAATTTAATTTTTTAAAACTAAAATCATTTCAATGACTTTAATATTTTTTATTAAATTTGATTAATTTATTATCAATAAATTTAATTTAAATTAATTTAATTTAATTAATAATTTAATTAATTCAGTATCAAAGTCCATAGTTTATTGTTCTTACAATTGTTTTCAAATAACACTTGAATAGTTTTATTATTGATTAATTAAATTTTAATAAATTAATTATGCCCAAATTATTATTAATATTCTTTAAATTAGAATTTTTCATTACAACTCTATTAGACTTTTCATTTTTCTGCAAATATCCTTTAAATTACTTTTAATTTTTTGTAATAAAATTTTAATAAATTAATTAAAATTAATAAATTAAATAATTATTTGTAATTACAAAAAAAACTTGTTATTGTTTTCATAAATAGCTTAAGAAATTTTTTATTATTAATTAAATTAAATTTTAATTAATTTATTACTTAATTTTAAATTTCAATAATTAATTTAAATTAATAATTTAAAACTAAAATCATTTCAAAAATTTTAATATTACTTTATTAAATTATTCACCTTTTCAAAATTAATTTGAACTATTTATTATTAATAAATTTAAATTTAATTTTAATTAATTGATTAATGTTAAATTAAAAGCCTTATTAGACAATATAAAACGATGAACATTTTCAGAAAATTCAAAAAACTTATTTTCATTTAATTATGCAAATTTTTTGTACAAATGTAAATTTGCATACGTTTAAAATGTTATGCGCTATCAAAATTCACTCACTTTGATTTGAGATACACAAAATCTTTGTTATAAGATGCATTGTAAGCTTCTAATTTCGAATTGATTTTATCACTGAATAAAAATAATTTCAAGTTATTCAAAGTTCTGCCTTTCAATTAGAATAATACTTATTTTCAATTTGTGGCATTTTGATTGTTCGAATAGGACGTAATTTTAAGCAGCATTCCAAATACTGAGTTGGAGAAATGATAATATCATTATATACATCTCCAGATCTTTTTCTGGCATTGTATTCCTGAATTAACTTTTTTCCTTCTTTCTAAATATTGTCAAAAGTACTAAGTGACTCAAAATTTAAATAAGAATACTATATCATAAATAAAATTTGACTGAAGATCACCACTAATGGAAGAATTATCTTTTTTAAGATTCGAATTTGATATCCTTCGTTTTGCATCAGTTCGCCTAAAAATCATGTGACGCAACATAAAAATGAACCGAAATAGAGAAGCGGAAATAAATTTTGAAATTAATGAAAGATAATTTGAAAATAAAACTTATTAAGTAATAAAATTGTTAATATATTAAAATATTTCAAATAAACTAACCAAAATTTGTTAGGTAAATTTTTTTTGTACAAATTTTGAATATTGGAATACATAACCTTGAGATTACGCTTTAATTTGAATAATTCGTTGTTTAATCAAAACATTATAACAAATTATTTATTATTAATTTTTAGAAAGGTTTAGAATATAATCATAATTTGAATGTCTTCTGTCTAAAATTCTAAGTTAACTAAAATTTAAATTAAGCAATAACTATTTATTGTTTTAAGATAAAATATAAAATACAATATAAAAATTAAAAATATTTTATGTTAAAAAATAAGATCTTATTTTACAAATATTGATGTGTTGATTTACAGTCTGTAAGAATGAATTGTTTTTTGGGACTATCAAAATTATTACGTTGTTAAGGCATCATGTGACTCTGACCTCAAAATGTAAGATAATTTTAATTCTTGTTAGCACGAAACCCATTCAAATTTGTCTTTTCTACAAGATTCGATACGTACTACACTTTTGAGATTTAATGAGCCGAAGAGCACAGTTACCAAAACTAAGTTCTATTAATTCTGTTTTTCTATATTATAAAACTAAACAGTCGAAGAAAAGCACATCTAAGATAATAGTTGAATTTCTCAAATTTATAATTGTCACCACACTTAGAATAAATTTGGCAAAGTCCTTTTATAGATTTTTTAAATTAGATCAAAATCTTTAGAAATAGTCCTTTATTATAATATTACTTGAGTTCAATTTTAAATGATGTATCTAATATATACAATAATATTATTTTAAATATATTAAAATAAATATCAAAAATGTTTAATCGATTTTATTTTTCATCTTTTGTAATATTTCTGCAATTTTTCCATGTTCTACTGTTATTTCATGCGCTAATAACGGTTTTACTATATTTCTATCACAAAATTTTACTTTCTCAAAATCATTCGTGATTTTACTTTGCTTAGTCTCTTGGCACAATAATTTTACTTTCGTCGTATTTAATTCTAATTAGACGAGTATTTTATCTTTCTGACAACTGACTAACAAATCAGCGATAAATTATTTCATATTTTGCCATATTTCTCGGTCAGTAACAAAAAACAAATTTATTTGATTTTTTTTCATTTATATAACTATGCTAAGAACAAATTATTTTTTGTGATATTTAAATATAGTGTTTTCTGACATCAATTACTTTAAAATTGCCTTTTTGGACTCTTTCTGAATTACGTTATGAGTTAGGCTGCCATAATTCTGTTTGATCTATGGATTTTAGATACCTTTCAATTAAATATTTGGAAATACAAATTTTGCAAATAATTTTGGACTGGTTTCGACACCCAGCTAAATTTTCAATAAAATCTTATCGTTGCTTTTCATTTCTGCATCAATAGCGCAATTAATCCGGACGTTACTCCTAAAAACATGTAAACCCGGTGGAATTTGGAGAACTTTTTTACAAACCATATCAATTTATAGACGGCCGCGGGATGGCTCAGGTTCTTGTGAGAATAATCTTGAATATTAGGCTGTCGTTGTACAAACAACAACGTCCGATGGAGACGTCAGTCGAGGCAGTTACTATAAGCTGAGGCTAGATCGAAACGACTTAAGGGTAATAACATTTTCGAATGTTTAGGTAGAATATTGTTTTTCCTAAACTCCTGTCAAATATGAATAATTTTATGAGCTAGGCAGACATATGATAGGATAGGCAAATGATAAAAGCGAAATGTAGGTTAAAGAACCTTATGTTGTATCATGATATTTTCGTCTGGAGTTAATATGACTGAAGTGAGTGCTGTGAAACATCCATCACGAAAAGTAAAGATCATATAGACGAGTATAAAGAATTATTTTTTTTTCTTCCACACTGAAACAACTATCAAAAGAGATTCCTAATAAAATTAGTATTATTTGAAAGCCACTCACAATAAGAAAATAACAAAAAACATTAGGTAAGAAAACACAGCCAAAAATTATATCGCCAATAAAAATTCAGTTCATTGAGATTTTCCAGATAGCTAAAACTTAATTGAATCAATGTGTCTAGGATAATTGAATTCCACACCGATGGATAATACGGCACTCAATATGATTAAATTAGGCTTTGATAATGACTAATGATTGACAACACGGCAAAGTGAAAACCTATTGACAAATTTCAACTCACAAGAGATGACAAACCAGGTAACCCGCATAAAACTCGCAGATGCCGTTAACAGTCGAAAAAACAGTTTAAAGTTTTAAAACGCCTTAGGCATTTTACGAAAGACCAATAGACCATAGCATGTATGTCACCACCATCTGCTTGTTACTATATCACTAGAAAACTATATAATGAAGAAAACATTTATTTAAAAGAGATTGACTTATACGAGGAGCAAGATTTTTTTGACAACAATTACTTTGACAGTAGTTAGAGTCATGAAAGACCTTTATGAGATAACTAAAACACAAGCATAGATCCTTTGAATTAATAAGGTACGAATAATGATACTAATGTTCAGACGTTCACCAACAATTTTGGAAAATTTGGCGAACACTGCAAAAAGAGGTGGAGCAGTCTTTTGTTTCACTAGATTTATCTCATAATAAAATTCAAATGATATATAATCTAATTACTCCTCTGTGAACCATTAAAACCACCAGTGAAGCACTCTGCCGTCGAGATACTAATATCTAGATGTAGATATAATAAAGAGATGCCTCTATTTGTAAATGAAGAGAGCCCTGGTGATTTCTCAAAATGAACACAATCATATTTAATGATAATAATGTCAATTAGTGTAGAGTCTGAATGAGCATTTTTCTCAAACAAAACAAAATGTAACAAAAATAAGTTTTTTTGATGAAACGCTGGATGAGCTGTGCTTTCTAAAAGCTTATGAATATAAAAACCTTATTTTTACGAATCAATTTTTTTTCAATAAAAATTTTATAAAGCCATTTTTTATTAATATTGTCAGTTTAAATATGTATTTGCAAGAATGAAATTATATAATTTTGTTCATAAATAATCCAATGCTAATCCCGGGTCTGGAATAATGTAATCCGGAAATACTGGCATTAAAATATGGCACGGGATTGCAAACCCTACTTTACATATGTCCAAATTGGTCGCATCGAAAACATTTTTTGTCTACTTTTAAATAGACAATTTCATTTAATGTTGTCTTGTAAAATTTAATTTCCCGTGGAATTAATTTTCAAAAAAATAAATAAATATAAATTTAAAAATCAATTTAATTAAGTATTATATTTAAAAAGTTAAAGAATTATTTAAAAACCTTATGGTTCACGAACTACAATAAAATCCAGAGAAGAATACATAGACTTTTTAAATTTCAAAACTACATTAGCACTGCTAATGTTTAATTCTGTGTCCACAAAGAAGATTTTTAATCATATTTACTTTATTTTAATCCTTGTATAAATGTCATTTTTACAGTTTAAAATATATTAAGTTTTTTGAATCAATTTAATTTAAATATATTTTATTTTTTGGAAATTAATTCCACACGAAACAATTTTGTTTAATGTGACTTGTTTGGTTAGATTTGGAACATAAAATTTATGTAATTTCTGCTATCTAGATCTCTCCCTGTAAAAATGCATATTTCCTTTTGTAATCTTGAGATAATCTGAGGTGTTTCCATTAGTTTCTGAGTCTCTTCTGGATCATTTTTGTATTCAATATTTGGAAGTAATTCTCTTTCTCATTTCTTCATCATCATCCCCATCATTATTATAGGTAATACTTCACCAAACACTTTTGTCATTAAACATTTCCGGGTTCTAGAAATATATTTTGAAGCGCTGTTGTTGATAAAAAAATTATAAAATAATACTTTTGTCATCGATTTTTACTTGTTTCAATTATTTTCGCCGCAAAATACAGTTTTCCTTTAACTTTCTTGTGTGATATTCATTAGCTTTGAAATTTTCTCAACTTTGCTAGTTTTCTCTGAGAATATTTCTAAAGATCTATTGAAATAAAGTTCTAGATTTTTAATATTATCCGGTTCTATGCATTCATTTTATCGAATGACTTTCATTGAAAGTACTTTGAAATTATCAATTTTTGACTTTCCACCACTGAATAGGGAACGTCTGAGCAAAATCGCCGTAAGAAGCGATTAAAACTTAAAGGTGGGCCAGAAAATTTATTTAGTTAAAAAATATAAGTTCTTTTTTAAATATTTTATATCAAATTATTTAAGACTAAGAATTTGGTAGGAATTGCTGTCATTTTTGGCACGCGGTTCGTCGTGCCCCTATCACTATTCTAGACTTTAATGAAAGCCACTTTGGTGTAGATCTTTAATTTAATTACAAAAGAGATACCAGTTCTAAATTTTGAAAAAATTCACATTTCAGCCTTAATTTTTGTTCATTGCTGCATGATGGAAAATTGCTTTCTTTTTTTTAATAAAACGTTACATTTGACGTGTTTTTTTGACTACATCTACTCTTGTCATGTAGATCTCCTTTTTATATAATTGCAAACTAAATGACGAGATACTGCTTCTAAGTATACTCTGGGTTGTTAGTAAATTGCACGTAAAGAGGCAAATATTTAATAATACCACAAAAACAAAAGTATAATTATTATTTCAAAATACGCTTTCAAGTGAATCATGTAACTATAGTTGTTTCTTTAAAAGTTTGCCATTTTTAAGAAGTGGGAACAATCAACTTAATATTTCGTCATATATGGAAGCTTCTGTGGTTTTTATAGGTCTTCCAAGAGCCTTTGATTGCTTTTTCGTTTTTCCTTTGTATTCGTAAAACATGAAACCTCAGTCATTATTTCTCTTATCACTAGTCACGAGTAAGCCTATATGAATGTTTCTATTGTCTTTGTAAGTCATGTGGCTTGTGGGATTCATGGTCTGGAGAACCTTGACCCCAAATAGAATTATCCTCGCCTCCAATGGTTACCCGTTGTCAAGCAACTTTGGTGATGTAAGTAGGTAGATGTGTCCATCTGGCGCACTTTTTGGTACCCCCTCCCTGACAAAAACAAAAAAAAACTAAAATATAATGTAAACACAAAAAAAAATTACAAAATAAAGAATAAGAACAAGAACGTATATAGGTATAAATTTATTAATTCAATGAACAGTTGGATGAGCTGTTACATGATCTGTTTGATAGGCTGTTGGATGTGCTGTTGGACGTGCTGTCGGATAATCATATGGAAAATTATTATCTTTATTCATTGTCAGTCTCAATCATATAATGACCGTATGCCAGGCTTACATTCTTTTCTACCCAAACCCTTTTATCCTCTTTGTTTGTTAGTGCCACTTTACTATTTTTAAAACTATAAAGTTGATGATTGTTTGTACCAATACGAAATTGTGGTACAGAAAATGTGGAGTTTTTCTCATAACACTCTTTATAAGTTTTATGTGTTAGACCGGTATCCTTTAACGATATACCCTTAGCTTTTAGACAAGAAGATTTACCTAACAAACTATAACATTTGGGTCGAAGGAAAACCCATTCGTCATAACCTTCTCCCTTACTTTCGTCGTTAAATTTTCCAATGACCGAATCAAGTTTGTTAGAATAAAGCGGATGAGTAGAAGGGTAATTAGATGTATCCAAAAGATTATCCTTAACCATTTCAGACAAAAGAATATCTAGTTTACAATTTTTAATCTCCAAGAAGAAAGAGTCTGTATCTCCAGCAACTATATTAATATCACAATTAAATTGTTGTCGATATTTTTCCAAGTCCTTATACTGAAGCTCATACATTCGAAGTTTCGACAAGTCAAGCACTGATTGTCCTATATAACTTGGTCGATCTAAACATACTGAGTCAGGATTTAACAAAGCAGCAATTAGATCATCAGCAATTTTGATACTTCTTTGAAAAGTTGGTTTAGAAGCATATGTAATCATCTTCTTTTCTGTATTACATAATCTTAAATTCATTCTTTTTTTCAGGTTTTCGACAGTTTTACCATACAAACTATTATTTAGGAGCTTATAATAATTTTTATCTAGTGTGTTTGTACTTTTTGCTCTTAACTCTGTATTGGTATCAATGTAGTTTTTAAAAATAGGAGACTGTTTGAATTTTACAGCTCGATTCACACGAGTAACCTTAACACCAAGAGACAAGTATAATTTTAGTAAACGCCAATGAATCACATAATTTTTTTTTGGGTAATGAGTCAATAACAATTTTTCAACCTTAGATCCCTCAGGTTTCATTTTCTCAGCAGCAATAGGAAAGTCGTCTAACTTATCGTGAAGTACAGAAGGAATTTCAAGATTTACTTCAAGAGTATACCCATATGACAAAGATTCAAGATTCAAAGTCAAACAATCAGATAATATTATATCAAAACCATCAAGTATCCAACTGAATTTGCCACAAGGTAAAGGTTGACTTAAAGCCCAACCGTATAAATTATTAATATCTATATAAAGCAACTCAGTGGTTTCATCAGTTTTTACAAAGTGTTTATTAACAAAAGTAAGACCTCCACGAATACCACCCTCATAGAAATTATAAATTTCCACGTCTTGCAATAGTTCAATGGGTTTATCTAAAGTTATTAACGCAGAACTCCAAGACATTCCAGGAATACCAAAATAATTTAAAGGCTCTAAACTATTATGAGCTATAGATTTCGCCCGAAATTGTTGAAAAAAGTCAGCTAAAAGAAAGCAATCGAGTTTCAAGTATATCATCATATAGTCAAGTAAATTTACACATTTAGTTTCAGTCCAAATTAATTGAGCTTTCTTATATTCAATTTCACTCACTCCTTCCCAGATTGGAGGCAGTTCATAAGTATTTTCAAGGACCTCTAAACTAGTGGCAAAGTTGTACGGAAAAATACCTTTTTCATTAACAATGGTACCAGTAAAAACAGATTTTGTTAATGGTAAACTAGTCAAAGTTTTCACAGCCCTAGCTAATGAGTCATTAACAAACTGGTAAGAGTCGATAAAACGTATTCTAAGCTTACCAACATATACCATAAGCGATAAGAACTTTTCACTACTAATTGGAATACATGATAAGTTCCAATTTGGAAATTGATTTATTCCATACTTAAGGATATGATGTAAGTCATACCCACGTAAATTATGAAACACTACAGGTAATAATTCTTTGATGCTCCTATTAACATTACAACTTTTACATGCTGGACCAATATATTTTCCTGTAAAATGGTCATGGTCTCTAACCTTATCTACTATATTCTTATTACACAAATAACAATATTCACAATTATCAAATAAATATTCTTCGTCAAAAGTAAGTGGTAACATTAGCTTTTTCCCATTTTCTTTATAATATGGTAGCACAATGTTTGTTCCTATATCTGAAACCTTCTTCAAAAATTCAAAAACACAGTTTTGACCAATGAAATGATGATAACTTGTCATACCAGTGAAGTTGTTGATTAATAAGAGTCCAGCAGAAATTGGCAAATGTTTTTGAAAATAAATGTCATCTTTTGGTAAAATAGATTCAAAATCTGCATAGATAACGAAAGGAGGTGTTATCGTTTTTTGACCAGTTTTTGAACTCCAAATATTTATCTTTATCTTTTGGTAATGTATATAGTGTAGTACCCAACTGATTTTTCTTACATAACTCTTGGTGTTTTTCAAAGGATTTTGGCTTACGAAATCCATTTAAACAATTTTCACACCATTTGCAACGAATTCGAACATTACAATCATTGTTTTTATGACAATTCATCAAGGATTGTAAATTAGTTACTGCTGTATAATGATATTTTTCACCCTCCTTTATCAATAATAAATAAATTGGATCCACTCCAGATACTTTTGTTCGGTGAATTATATTTAAAAATGGATGCTTCATTATAAGTTCTTCTCTATCCTCAAAATTTTCGTTATTATAAATCATTACATTAATTGCTAAACCAGAATTTTTCTTCTCAAAAGTTGGAATATCACACAGTTTCATTGGCATATCGTTAGGATCGTATACCAAGTCATTCATATACGGTAAATATTTTCTTGGTCTATCTCTATCTTTCTTGATTTTATCAGATTTTAATACAGCCAAAACACTATATATGAAACATAAATTATCTGTATTTTGTACGTTAACTATTGCCTTTTTACCTAATAGAGCTTTAGGTGTTGGAATATAACTATGTCCAGATAACCTAGATATATTAGAAACTTTGGTTACCTTGAAATTTACTTCTATTATTCAGTTTATTTTCCAACTACTTCCTAATTCTGTTCGTTCAACAATCTTTTCATTTATTTTCTTTATACCCTCATCAAGAAAAGTTGTAGTCACTGAAGCAGCGCGATTTGATATACTAACTACTTTGAGTTCCCCATCTTTCTCAAATTCTACTTGGACTCCAAATTGAACTTTTGAATGTTTCATTTCATTTAATGTAATTTTTAATTTTTCAAAAAGAGAAGATGGAAGAACTATTTCCTTAACATTATATCTTCCGATGTTCACTTTTATAATTCGATGTGAGCGTAGTAAATCATATTCAATTTCTGGTTCAACAATAATGTCACTTAACCCTAGTCCAATTTGTAAATCATCTTTAATAAATATTTTTTCAAGTATTTCAGATTTTATGGTGCTTTTTCGTTTCAAACTGTGTTTAAACAATGATTTTTTATCCGTATAAAATTGAGTCAAGTGATTTTTATGGTCATTATAAAATTTAAGGTATGGGTCAGAGGTTTGGGTCTGGCATACAGGACATATATAATAATTATTCACTTGATAATATCGATTCATTTTATTGTGGCAGTTGTTATCATGGCTTGTAGATTGACAATACTTCGGATAAAGATTACCTGAAACATGAAAAAGTTAAATAATTCTGATTGTAATAACAAAAAACTCACATTTAACATTTACAGTAGAGATATTTTCAAGTTCGGCAAAATTTGTTTCGTAAAATATTCTATCATCTATGTTTTCAATGTGAACATTTAAATCATCTAAATTAAAAATAATTAATAATTTAAATAAAAGTAAAAAATTACCATTTTTATATTCATTTCTTTCATTACTCGATCTTGAATCTTGAATATTAAAAGTATCTAACAGTTAATAATTTAAAAATCATTAAAAATTATCAAAAGATTACTTGTATCATATTTATCAATATGCAAAGTGTCTTGAAGGGTTGTCCTCTTTGACAATACTAAAAAAAGAAAATTAATAGTTAGTTATATTATACATACACGTACTTTTGGCAACAATACTACTTTTCGATTCTCCGAATTGTCTGAGGTGATGCCCGTGTTTTTGTAAAAACATTGACCATCTACCAGATGTTATTGTGAGACATTCTGGACACACATAACCAAGGAAACCAGCATCATTTATCTTGAAATATGATGATGTAACAAGTTCACAGTAGTGAACATCTTCGTGACTGATAGCTACGCAAAATTTATATGTATAGCAATAATTCACTAAAATACAAATAGTTAATTAAATATACATAAAAAGTAAACTTACTTATGATAATATTTTAATAATAATTTAATTAATAATTGATTGTTTATACCTCAAAATCATTCGTTTATACTAATTAAAATCGATTGTTTATACTAAAAAATTACATCCAAATTGAAATTTTTAATAAATTTAAATTGAATAAATTATAAATATGATGTTTGAAAATGAAATTTAATAACATAGGTTGCTATAGTTTCATGAAAATCATTAATATCAAGAAAATTACAAAATGAAAAATACTTATTGATTTATATCACATCGATTAATTTTTCAAAAAAAATATATATATATTTATGCAATAAATTATTAGTTAATTCCTCACAGAGAAATAAAATATAACTAATAGGTTCGAAAACCAAATTTAATAATACAGGTTGCTATAGTTACATGTAAAAGATTAATATCAAGATTAATCAATGATATATGATGGTCACATCGGGAAATTAACTTTTTAATAAATTATTTTGAGTAAAGTACAAAATGAAAATACTTATTGATTTATTTCTCATCGATTAATTTTTTCAAAAATACATACTTATGCAATAAGTTATTTGTTAATTCCCTACAAAGAAATTAATTGAATAACATGTAACTAAGATATTTGAAAAATGAATTTTTAAAATCAAATTTAATAACATAGGTTGCTATAGTTACGTGGAAAAGATTCATATCAAGTTAAATCAATAAAATATGATAGTCACATCATAAAAGTTATAATTATTTTTCTTTTTTAATAAATTAGTTTGAGTAAGTTACAAAATGAAAAATATAATTATTGTCTATTAATTTTGTGTAAAGAATTAATAATTTATATTTAATTAAGTATTATATTAATAATTTGTGTCACCACTAAAAATTAATTGATAAAATAAATTGAAATTTTCTTTGAAAAATAATATTAATTAAAAATTGTGTTACAAAGAAGCTAAAAGTAAAATAAACAATTATCATTTTGAAGTTTAATTACTATATTATTATAAAAAGAATTAATAATTAAATCCTGTCAAATAAATATATTTGTTATTTCAATTTATAATGAAAATAATTTTGAATAATTACCTTATGTAAAAATAACCTTATTATTCACAGTATAAAATTCGAAAGTACAAGTACTAATGTAAATATATTACTTACGTAATTGCTTATGAAATTTTTTTTTTAAATTTCTTCATTGACAATAAAATAAGATGAATTCAACTGATTGAATTAAATAAATCACTTATGTACAACTACGAGAATTCAAATTTTCAATCATATACAATAATTATTTTAATTGTAAATTTTAGATAATTTTATTAAGAATCTTAACAGAATTATTTAAGTTATACACTGGTTCATTGTGTAGAATTATGTTTACATGAAAATGTCTGTTTAATTTTAATCTGATACATTTTTTTTTCACGATGTCAATCAAATTTTTTAATTTTGCCCTATAATTCATGTATTTGTTCACTTAATGGCTTCAATAAATAATAATAATAATTTACGACTTAAGTAAATCAGATTTATATTTGTTGACCCTATATCTATTACCTTATTTTTAATACTTAAAACTCTGATAAAAAAAAATGTTAAATTTAGAAGTCATTGATTTCATTTTCAAAAGTTATTAAAAATCTACTTTAAAATAAAGTTTTCAGTGTTAAACGTCTGTCAAATTTTAATAATTCTGTTCTAAAAATAAATTATACGAAGAGCTAATTTTAATTTTAAAAATAAATCATTATTTACAAATTATCAAAAAAAAATTTCAGCTTAAAGCATTTGTTGGACCAGAACGT
Organism: Schmidtea mediterranea; assembly: GCA_022537955.1. Classification (NCBI taxonomy): domain Eukaryota; kingdom Metazoa; phylum Platyhelminthes; order Tricladida; family Dugesiidae; genus Schmidtea; species Schmidtea mediterranea. Next base: position 118,925,449 of record CM039679.1, read on the forward strand.
AAACGGCCTTGGAAAATGTTTAAATGGATCAGAAACACACACGCAAATACAACATGCAATTTAAATAAACCTATTGAAACACCAATTAAACCATATAAAATCTGAGAAATAAAAGAATTAAATATAAATTAACAAACATAAAAATAAATTAAAATATTAACAAAATGCACCAAGATCCGCACGATACCTACACAAATACAACAAGAAAACACAACAAATTCGACAAAAGTGAAAAAATTAATAAAAGTTCATTAAAATGAAAGTTAAATCGAAAAATTTGAATTAGTAATAATTCAATAAAAATTCTAAATAAAAAATTATAAAAATAAATCAAAAAATAATAAAAATAAATAATAGAATTTGCTAGAAAATAACAAGGTCGAATTTTGTTTTACTGCATCAAAGTTCACACACCATAAAATTAGGTATATATACTGATCCATTTTCACATTTAACTTAACCATTTTGAAACCATTTTTCAAACCAGTTGAAATCGTTTGTAAACTATTTTGAAATCTTACTGTCAAATCGTTGTGAAACTATTTTAAAACCCTATTTTCAAGCTATTTGAACTAATTCAACTGATTTTAGGTGAGAAATATTTATGTTGGAACCCTCTTTCCACGTCACGTCCATTGCATCTCGGTAGAGCTCTGCTTGGCGTCGACGTGGGGAGAGAGGCATTTATGCTTTCTGTTATGATATTTTATGCTATTGTATGAAAATATTTGGAATGGTTATGAAGGGTAATTCTGTTATTTTGTCCTAATTAATAAATATTATTAATATACATAAATTGTTTGATATATATTTTTTTTTATAAACTAAATTAAAATGTCGAAATTTTTCCGGCCCACAGCCGACACATAACGCAAGTAAATAAAATCTACATAGTACAGAGGCATGTAAGTGCGTGGAAAATCGCCAATGATATGTACCCGTGAAGACTCAGCGTGCGCAACGCAGCGGTCGTACGTCAATATTATCCCTATAGCTGAAGCGAGAAATAAGGAAGAAGTCTCTGGCTGCTTCCTCGTTTCTCAATTCTGTAAAATCGACCTAAAATCATATTACACACGGCTTAAAATTATCACACCGAGTAGTCCAGTGGGCACTCAGTAAATATAATATAAACACAAAACGCGTCTAAGGCCTATTAAAGGGAAAGGGTACGTGGGTTAAATTAACTGGAATCGTTGTTATAACTATTTTGGATTAACATTTTGAAATAAATAAAATTTATTGGGAATCATTGAATTCGATTAAATTGAGATTATTGATAAAAATTAAAATAACCATTGATTGTAAAAGTAAAGTGTTGTATGACAAAAAATTGAAGTAAATATTGGGTAAAGATAATTTAAATGCTCATAAATTATTGATAAGGGTAATGACAAATGATTTCACCAATTAAATTATTATAATTCATGTGGGTAAAAGTAATCTGATCTTTGAGTAAGAACGAGTAATGTATCGATCTAATCAACCCCCGATAGAAAGGGAAGCAATTAAGAATCGAATTCATTGATTTCAAATCAAGAAATGTATCAATTAAAAGTAAAATGATTCTCGAATAAAAGTATGGAACCCCTTAATTAAATTGTTGATTAAAATTAATGTAACACCACATAATTCACTGTTAATTCATCTTGATAAAATTGAAGAAGTGATTGAGCAATTCAAGTATTTAGATTAAATTATTGATTAAAAATAAAATGAATACAAATAAAAATATCGTTGATTAAATTGAATCAATTTATTGGTGACAATTGAGATGATTAAATTAGTCCAAATAGCTATTGAGTAAAACCCAGATAATCTAGTTTTGGTAAAGCAAAGTATTGAATAAGAATAAATAAAATCAGTTCCTTAACGAGCTATGATTAGTAGATTAAAGTAATTCATAGATTAAGACTAGAGATGAATTGAATAACCGTAAAAATGTAAATTAAAGTAAGACTGAATTCACGGATTTAAAACCATTAGCATTAAAATAACTTTGTGGGCTGAAGTGATAGTTGATCCAAATAGCCTTAGGGAAAACTATTAGCATTTTGAATAATGGACATCAGAATACATTACCAATAACACGACCCCTTAGTTAAAACCAAAATAAATTCACAGATTCGGATAAGGTTTTCTTCAATTCTTATAAATTCGGTAATTACAGCAAACTGATTAAAGATAATATGAATGAATTATTACGTAAATTAAATTAGTAGGATTGGAAAAATCAAAGTTTAAGACAAGAGTGAATTTATATTAATATCACATTAAATTCCACGCTCCAACAAAAGGGTATCGCATCTATTTAGGAATCTCGGTAAGCGTAGAAGTTTTCCTAAAATTTGTTAGTAAAGTACATTCGAACTAGTCAACGAAATAACTTACCGGAAATTGAGATAATCGAGTGTAGGCGAACATTGGACCAGTAATTCTGAAAAGATGACACGAATAATACAACCACCGGATGTAAACAATGTAACTCACCTTTCGCCAACCGCTTAAGAGGTAACGGTAAAATCCGCCGGAAATCACTCGTCCACCAGGATACACCTACACGCGACTAAGTTATCTCGGATCAACATCCGGCCTAAATCTTAAAGTTCGAACAACTGTAATTGAAGTTAGTAAACAAACTTTAAATCAATGTACAAATTCCCTTAAGTCAATGTACGAGTATCCGCCTACATGAAAAATTTAAATGTTAAGATGCATATATCGAATAAGTGAAACATCAGGTTACCCCATCCATATGATTAATTATATAATTATATGCTTTCCCTATAAAGGAGTGCACCTTAAAGAACCAGACCCACAAAGTAACCCAACTTGCTTATGAATGTCCCACCGCGTAAAGGAAGGCAATGGTCACGCGTATGACACCCTTACGAGTAACGTAGACCCAATTTGCTTGCTAATAACTTAGAATGATAAATCAAGCGAACTTAATAACAGTAATGTTTAGACATGCCGCCCAAACGAACTACCCGTCGAGAGACCGCCAGACAGGAACAGACAGGAGTCCCGCCGACCACGAGGATACTCGACCAGTTGCAACGATCATGTCTCTCGGAACGGCCTTATCCAGCCGCGGAGACCTACCTGCACGCACAGGACCTCCTCACCCAAAAGGAAAAGGGTGCAGGAGCAGGTAGATTTACAGGTGGTTAAGGCAAGGATGTATCTTGCGAACGTGGTGGAAGACATCCTTGCCGGGCGATTTGCAGTCGCCTATTCACCTCACCCAGTTCGAGACACCAGAAGACCCTATACTGTTGAGGCTCTCAAACGAAGCCTGAAGAGATATTGTCCGGACGAGTAAACCAACACTGATAGACTTTATGTAGTAATTGATTTAAAAGATTAGAAATTTACGTGTTATTTCTTTTTCTTATAGCTAGAGTTATTCGTGTTTTGTTTAACGAAATAAACAATTATATAACTTGATCAATAATAAATTAACATCATCTATTTGATTGTAGTAATGTCTTCCTTACAAATCTTACAATCTGAATTGAACCACGCGAGACAGACAAACGCGGAATTACACACTCAGATTATTCAACTAACCCGCGAAATACAACAGATTAAAGCAACCTGGAGGGAACCAGAAAAGGTAAAAACACTGTACCACCGCCTGACTGCAGCACAGAAAGGCTGGGCAGAGGAGCGACAGCTCAACCAGAGCCTGCGCACGCAAATTCGGGGACTCGAAGTCGCCCTAGCGGTATGCCGGGAAGGTGAAACGGTAACTTATCCGCTCATCTTCGCCCCCACCCAAATGCCGCAGACAACCACCAAGCCAACAGAACAACCCATCAACAGTCGTCGACCGGGACGCAAGGAACGTGCCCGACGTCGCGCAACACAACTCCAAAACGTCAAGCAGTAAATGATAATGCGTTTAGATCGAATAGAATAGTTTTAACCTTAGTTGAATTGTTATTTTAACATAATCGTATACCAACATTGTCCTAAACATTTTCATCACCCCGCCAATTCGTTCCACAGTCTAATAAAAACCAATTCCTGAATAGTATGAGGGACATAGCAAAGCGAGCATAGGTCTTCTATCGACAGCTCGTGAACCCGAGGGTTGTCCGAGCAACTATAGTACTAGCAAATGGTACTCAATTTTTGCGGGCAATCCACCACTTGAACACATTACCAACGTTGCTTAGCAACGGGTGCCAAGTGGCGAACAGTATCATTTTGTATGGCATTACTAGGGTCACCGGGAGGATAAGCAAGATTTGTAACCCTGTAACCCACCACATTTAATTTATAGTTCACGAAATATTTCTTAATAAATTCTTAGAATAAGTTCCAAAATTTTCTATTAAAAACAATGTTAAAATCAAATTGTTTGTTGGATTATTATTATTTAACAAGTCAGTTAATTTCTGACTCCTCGTGGTTCGCTGTATTAAATAAAAGTACAAACGGGATGAAGTTTATTGATTTTCAACACAAAACTCAAACTATTTTCATTTTTTTTCTCGTTAACTAATTACTTGATGGGTGTAAGTAACCCAGAGAGAAATTACCTTTTCCGAACTCAAATATTTTTATTTTAATATGTATGTTCTTTTCTTTTTATTATTACCAACCTTTAGATTGTTTGTTATTTGACTGGTACTCGTTAACGTTTCTTTGGCACAATGACAATTAGCTTCTACATAGCTCAGTTTTTATATATTCTCGAAAAAAAATATTTCAATTAGTTTACACCAATGATCCCAAAGTTCTGATATAATCAATTCCAAAATAAAACAATTGTTCGGCATCGTACTCGACACTTTTCGAAAATTTAAATAAATTCATTTTAATATTTTCCTGGGCTTCCCATACAACTCGATTGTGTACATGACTCAGATTTCACATTTATCCAAATAAATTAATTTTAATTAGAGAGTTTTTTCAATTTTAACTTTCTCTAGGGTTCTTCACTAAAATTTTATTATTATATCAGTGTTAGTTTCAAGATTTATTGTTCAATTTTATACGTTTTCCCTGGAAATAATTTTATATTTTGATTAAGTTTCATTAATTTTACAATTCTATTATGTTTTTGTTTCGTTTTATTTTTCATTGATTTTACTAGTTTTACTGTTTATTTTATTGATTTCATTTTGAATTATGTCAAGCCTTAATACTTAATATACGTGGAGTTTTTGTTAGTTTATTCAAATTTTAAAATGTATTGCTTAAATTAATTCAAATTTCGCATTTGACCGACTTTTTGTTTGCTTGAGTTTATAAAATTTAATTTTAAATTTATTCAGTGTAAATTTATTTCTTAAAATTTTTCTTTCATTTTTATCTTTTCATAATTTAGTTTAAAAAAAAAATTACATTTAAATTTCAAAGAAAAAAAATGTATAGATATAAAATAAACTGATGAGTAGGTAGTTAGGAGCACACTGGAACAAAAAAAATTAATTAAAATACACACAAAATTAATAAAGTTGATTACATCATTATGTAATCAAGATAATCCGAAATTTAATCCGCTATTACATACCCCCCCTCCCCCTATGTTTTTTTTAGGTTCCAGTAAGTAAGGGAGAAGGTTGTGACGAATGGGTTTTCCTTCGACCCAAATGTTATAGTTTGTTAGGTAAATCTTCTTGTCTAAAAGCTAAGGGTATATCGTTAAAGGATACCGGTCTAACACATAAAACTTATAAAGAGTGTTATGAGAAAAACTCCACATTTTCTGTACCACAATTTCGTATTGGTACAAACAATCATCAACTTTATAGTTTTAAAAATAGTAAAGTTGCACTAACAAACAAAGAGGATAAAAGGGTTTGGGTAGAAAAGAATGTAAGCCTGGCATACGGTCATTATATGATTGAGACTGACAATGAATAAAGATAATAATTTTCCACATGATTATCCGACAGCACGTCCAACAGCACATCCAACAGCCTATCAAACAGATCATGTAACAGCTCATCCAACTGTTCATTGAATTAATAAATTTATACCTATATACGTTCTTGTTCTTATTCTTTATTTTGTAATTTTTTTTTGTGTTTACATTATATTTTAGTTTTTTTTTTGTTTTTGTCAGGGGGGGTACCAAAAAGTGCGCCAGATTGGGCACATCTACCTACTGATGTAACCACTGGTTCGGGATCGCCAAAGGTGAGCGCCACGAAGGAACTGCTAAGGCCCGATCCCATAGTGGGTTCAACTCACTACCGATAGAATGTATGTGTGCGATTTCTCATTCTGGTCCCTTTCACGTTAACGTTCATCACAATCAGTCGTGTTATCCTTCTTTCAATCCTCTATGAGATCCTTACTACTTCGCATGATTTATCCTAGGTCACTATCGATTAAATGAACAATACGAAAACAATTGAATAAAATATTTATTAAGTACGACAGGTTTGTACTTGCACCGAGAGTTTCATTGATCGTCGTTTTGCACGTTCTATCTTTCCTGAACGATGTTGAGCTGGTTTCGCAGCTGGTTTGGTGGTATCCGTTGGGGCCCAATAGGCCAATTGCGCGGGCGCAAAGACCAGAGGATAGGTCTTGGACTTCCTGGCAGGCCGATAGCGCCACCTCCAGGCCGCGAATCTGAGTCTTCAGGGCCTTCCCCAGTCGTTTTTTTTCGGTCCATCCGTGTTGGATGGCCGTTACTCGCTGATACATGGTTTTCACTCTGGTCGGTTCTATCCAGGTTGATTTTATCTGTTGAATTTCTCTAGTGAGTTGTAATAATTGCCGGTGGAGATCGGCGTTCTCCTTGCGTGCGCTTTTGAGGGCCGTATTTAGGATTGTGCAGGGGTCCATTTCTACAATAAAACAAATCATTAAAAGGTCAATTCGTCAGATACATAACAAAGATTATAATCGAAAGGAGGTTTAAGATGCATTTCGGCTACACTAATGCTACTTGATGGTTTTTTATTAATTTTTTAATTAATAAATTTATATACAAAAATAAACGATATAACTAAAAATATTTATTTCGTCACATTCAATAACGTCGAGAATCCTGATAATAATTCCTTGAGTTCCTTGTCGATAGCCTGCGCGGTAGGAGTGATCCCACTCAGTCCGCCGGTTTTGGTTTCTCCCCTCATTTCTCTCGTGAGTATTTTTCTCGTCACGGAAACGTTCATGGCTTGGGTTGACCGTTTCAATCGGGGATCGTCGAGCTCGAATGAGATGCCATAGGGAGGGGCATACCCATCCGTGCTCGGGATCAGGCCAGCTGCGATGTCCTCGTTGATCTGGGCTAATTGGTGGCGGGCTCGTTCCACTTGCTTGTCGGTTCTTCTTTGGTAGGCTTCCAAGCATGCTAGAATATCTTCAGCCTGGCCTCGGAGCTCTCGGGCCGGGTTCGGTCCTGGCTCCCGTTTGATCGCCACGTATGGCAACTCTATGTCCTCGGTCTCTCCTTGCCGGGCTGATCTCGATTCTCTTACAGGAGAAATCGAGAATCCTGCATCCCACATCGCTTGCCTGCATCTGGCAGCGGAGTGGAATGGGAATCTCATTGTAATTCGAGATTCGTCCACCCATGAGTCTGTTAAATGAATAATTAAATGAATTATTACCTTTATTATTATGATGAATATGGGACTCAATAACATAACTTAATTAACACACAGTCGACACAGGCTTTGGTTCGGAGTAGTCACACGGTTTTTTGACGACAAATCGTGGTCGGTGAAGGTTCTTCGGGAATGTGTCGAGATATCGCGGTGTAGGGTTTGTTACTGATACTTCTTAGAGCGATGGTTTAGTGAAATGTCATCTGGTTCTAGTTTCCATCAGTATACAGGGTGTCCATGCAGATCAAAAAAATGGGTCTAGTAAATCATCTAATTCGTCACGTTTATTCTCGCGGGTTGCCGGCATTTCATGGCCGTAAGGAGTGTCTAGCACTAGTGATGGGTTGTGATTTTAGTACGGGGTGAAGTTGACTGCCGAAAAGATCAACTTATGAAATCTATCCTGCCTCAGGCGTTGGGTTGTTCTCACCGGTTAGTAATTTGGTCGTACGCACCTGCTTGAAAATATATTCGTTTAATCTTTTAAACGGATGACTTAGATCCGGAAATTCGTGACTCGTCGCAGCGTAATGGTGGTTTTTGATGGATGGGCATCTCAATCAGTTCATAACTCTGGCATGATTCTGTATGTTATACGCTGAGTACTTAGTTGAGATCATTTGTTAAGTCATAAAATCGACGATTTGTAAACATTTATTCTTGATGTAAATGGCATAATATTATAATTGAATTTTTCTTTTCTTAGTAAACAAGAAGCTTTCGTTTATTTTCTAACTTGGAATACTGGGCGTCATACACTGAATTCCTCTGATTAAATCTGTGCAACCAGGTCTGATCAGATGAGGTAGATTGTCATAAAAATAAATTTTTATTTTTAACGAGATAATGTAATAAAATTTACTGTCTTGAGCGTTGATTCTTCGTTCCATTGTTACTCCTTCTGGGTCAGCCGTGCGGGAGGAACAGCCTCTGGTCTTGAAATCTCCTTGGCGTTGGTTGTTCGAATTCATAGTAATTAATTAAAAACGGTTGATCTTCGGTCGATGAACTAAGTATAAGGCTACTATCCCACTCATAACTCGTGTTGGTGTGCACGCACTTTGTGATTCTCGCTTATGGTGCCAGTTTTCCATTCAATCGGCTTATTTTCTATCTAGCAAAAATTTTCCTGAAAAGTGTGAATGATTTTACGAAAATGTCATCGTCAAATTTTCTTTCTCGTGGCGTGGAAATTTCCTGCCTCGATCGATGGTTGTTATTTAGTGGGTCGCTCGTTACACTATTTACAATTTTATTACGACTATCGTTGATTCGAATTTCCGATCGATTGGTGTCACTTCATCTATTTAATTTGGAGTTTTCGATGGTCATCGCTAGGTCGTTCCATGGCGGTTTTCACTTGGTTTTATGTTTTTGTTCCAATGTCGAGATCTGGGTTAGATGAATTTTCTCTATATTTTAGGTATAAGAATTTTTCGATTAGAGATTCGCATTGAATTAAAATTTGCTTATGAATCTGGTGTATTACGGACTGCTGCTACTTCAAGGGATCCACAACTTGATTATTCTGACTGATATGTTAATTTATCGTCGATCGTTGTCAAGGACTTATTACTGCATTATGCGTTTTATTGTGATCAATGTGCTGTGTCATTCGAATATTTTATTGGTCTTATTTAATTATTATTTGGGGTCGGTTAGAGTGGGTCTTTTCTGGATAGTCGTTCTCAAATCGTCTGGGTGGGGGATTTTTGTTGTGAGTTGATAATCTAAAACCAGTTTGGATATTTCTAGGAATTTTTATGCACACCTCAATTCGCGGTGGCGTTGATCTTTTGTTATTTGTTTATACACTTTTCAATAATTATACCCGTTCCGGTTGATTCTGGGGATTTTGCAGTAAAGGTTTACTTATCATCATTTTGTTTATTGCTAATTTTTATGCGGTTAAATTTTTGGGTTGTGTTTTTATTTGGGCGTCAAGTTAATCTATGCCGTTCACGTCGATATTCGTAACATCGGCCCTTCGTCGTCATTCGAACATTTTTATCTACGGTCTTTGAGTTACCTAATTCGTTATTTTGGGTATAGTCAATTTCTCGGGCTTTCCCGTATACCTCGTTTCGTTAGTCTAATTTAAGATTTAGTTAGAGTAGTTTAGACATAGCAATTATTTCCGAATTCTTTCTCCACTCCTTTCCCTTCAACTTGACCTTAGGATAGTTGTGTCAATATTATGATTTTAAGAGTGCCCACCGAGCCACTCAATGTTTATGATTTTTAGCCGTTATGTGCTATGATTTTAGTTTAGTCGAGATTACAGGAAATGAGTGGTGGAGGAGCAGCCAAAAGACTACTTCCCCTCCTCCCAATTTCCCATATAATGGATAGTATTAATGTTTAGCTCTGCGTTATTAACGCCGGAACCTTCACGGGCACAGGTTATTGGCGGATGAACCGCACTTACACAGCCTGAATTGTTGTGTGGATTTTACTTTCTTGTGGTGCGTAAGTGGTTGTAGGCAGGAAAAATTTCGACAGAATTCACTTTCATTTAAGCTTTATTTCAAAATATAATTGGCATAATATAATTGACAAAATTTATTTCAACTTCATTACAAAACCTTTCCCCACGCCGATACCCAAACAGAGCTCACACGAGGTTGTTTGTGCGCGACGTGGAGAAAGTATCGGACATTCTCTCACTTACATCAAAAATGAGTATTGCTGGAAAATTCGTAAGGTAAGACGAGAGTTCGAGTTTTTTTAAAACTGATTCAGTTTTTTAAAACTGATTAAAATTCTGTGAAAATGAATCGGTATATATACCTATTGTACGACCCTAACCTTGCGTGTAAAATTTGATGAAGTAAAACAAAATTTGACCTTGGGAATTTCTTTGTATTTTCTAACTTTAAATTTCTTATTTTTTGATTTACTTTCACAATTTATTTTTTTAACAAATAATTGAATTGTTTCCAATTCAAATTATTTAATTTTAGTTCTAACTTTCATGATCTCTTGTTTCTTCAGGTAAATTCTCAATTTTCGGTCAAATTTTCGTGTTATTTTTGTGTTTATTTCGTGCGGATCTTGTTGCACTTTGTTATTATTTTAATTTATATTTGTGTTTTTCGATTTTATATTTAATTGTTTCTTTCTCATATTTTTACATGGTTAATTGATGTTTTATGGGTCTGATTTTATATCTGCGTGCGGTTACCGATTCATTTAAACAAAATCGGGTCTCGGCCCAACAGGTTTAACAAGTTAAGAACATCCATCATAACTAAATAATAATAACTTCAAAACTTTTTTTCAAATTTTTTCAACAATCCAATAATAAAGAGTTTTTTCATAAATATTTAGTATTTATTTTCGGGATATTTTAGCACCCACTCATAGGGAATAATAATACACAAGAAATATTAATATTAATTTTATATTCAAGCAATTTTAGTATTCTATAATTTAACTTTAAACTTATTTCTTTCCTTTTTAAATTTAAAATAATAATTTTATTATCGTTCGTTACATACTTTTGACATGAGAATAACTTTTCTATTTAATTATCGTTAACCTTTTTTAAAAAATTGATAATAAAAAAAATTGTTATAACATTGCAATATCCATTTAAAAATTTTTATAATTTTAATCATGCTTTTATTAGAATTAATATTCAATATTTAAACACAATAATATAAAAATAAGATAAAATATTATAAATCATTATTTTGTTACATAGTACTGTCAATAAATGCAGTAAGCTAAATTATCTAAATTTGAATATTTATTTTAATTTACTAAATTGAAAAATTTTAAAATTATGTAGTATCATAATATTTTCTACAAAATTCGTGAATACCGTAAATAAATCTGATTCATAGTCAAATTTTGTAGAATATATTATGTCACTTTAAAAGAAATCTCCTTATAATATTATGTAGTATGTTAATATATACTAAATTTTGAAAATCAAATAAATTAAATATTTATTTATTCATTTTTGTGCATTTATTTACAGGTTAAAATTTAAAAATATTTATTTTAATCATTATTTTACTAAATTGAAAAATTTTAAAATTGTGTAGTATGTAAAGTTTCGCAAAACAATTACTGCCTATTAGGAATGAGAAGATGGTAATCGACCGATCTACACAATGTATCACATTGCCAGCAAACATTTGTAAGATGACATCAACTAAAGACGAATTGATTCATCAAGTTTTCCCAAATATCACGCGAAAATACAAAAATCATCACTGGTTCAGTTCACGTGCAATATTAGCATCTATCAACTGTGGCGTGAATGCCATCAATTTCAAAATTCAAAGTGGAATACCAGACGAAGCGACAACATATAAGCCCATCGACACTGGGATGAATCAAGACGAAGTTGTCAATTACTTATCGGAATTCTTGAATTTACTAGATTTGCCAGATATTCCATCTCACATTTTAATATTGAAAATTGGAGTACCTATCATTCTTCTCCGAAACATCAATCGGCCACAACTTTGTAACGGTACGAGACTTTCGGTAAAAATAATTATGAAAAAGGTTATTGAAGCCACAATTTTGAATGCAAAATTCAAAGGGGAAGATGTACTGTTATCACGAATTCCAATGGTCTCAACAGATATACCATTTGAATTTAATTGTGTACATTTTTCAGTGTGACTCGCTTTTTCAATGACCATTTGCAAAGCACAAAGACAATCGCTGCAAGTGTGTGGAATAGATTTGGAGAATCCGTGCTTCTCACATCGACAACTGTATGTGACCACTTTACACGTTGGAAAACCTTCCAATTTATTCGTATACATAACGGACGAAAAAACAAAAAATATTGTATATCCGAAAGCACTTGAATAAATAAATAAATAGTATTAAAATAGATAAATTTCAATGTGTTGTTTTAATTTTTTTGTCCTTGAATTTCCTTTTTTGAGATCGCAGCAACGCGCGACGAGTAAGCTAGTAAAAGATTAAATTAATATAATTAAATTAAATCATAACACTATTAAATTCCAAGGTCACATTCATAAATGAGAATCTTGTATTTGTGGATATCCGTAAAATATTAAATCGATTCCAAATATTTATAAGATTATTAGACAGCGCTAAAATTATTTGAATTTTTAACTAATTTAATATGGTCGTAAGTTAAATAATAAATTAATAACTATGATTTTGATTATTAACGATAAATTTTAGAAAGAGGTTATTTCAGTTAATATTGGACAAGCTGGTATTCAGCTTTCAAATGCAGCTTGGGAATTGTTTTGCATGGAGCATGGAATACGGTCTGACGGTTTCAATGTTTCGAGATTTTCCGAAACAGATAGCTCTCAATTAACTTTCTTTTATGACGTTGGGGACAGATTTGTCCCTCGGTGTTTGACATTAGATTTTGAACCCACAGTTGTCGGTATAATAGCATTATTTTTGCTAACTGATTTGATAAAATGATCTTTATTTAGACGAAATACGACTTGGTGTATATAGGAATTTGTTTAATCCTCGATTTTTGGTATCAGGATTTGAAGACGCAAGTGGTAACTTTGCTCGTGGATGTTTTACAGAGGGTAAAAAGTTCATTCTTTCGGCCTTGGAAAATGTTAGAAAATTAGTCGAAAATTGTTCATGCTTAGAGGCTTTCTGTTTTTTAAACAGTTATGATGGGGGAACTGGGTCAGGATTCACTTCACTTTTAGAAGAAGAAATGGTTGTAGATTACTCAAAAATAACAAAACTACAATTAGGGATTTTGCCTTCAAATAAACTGGCATCGAGTACAGTTTATCCGTATAATTCATTACTCCATACTTCGTACACTATTTCATATATTGATATATGTCCTATGTTGGACAATGAGACTATTTATAATGTCTGTGCAAATAAATTGAAAACTGACCGACCGAGCTTTACGAATATTAACAGATTGATTGGACAAATATACAGCAATATCACAGTGTCGTTAAGATACGAAAATCACATAAGTAGCAGCTTGGATCAACTATCAACCAATTTGATACCCTACCCAAAGCTGCATTTTACACTGGTACACTCTTCACCGATTTGTGAGCAGAGTGTATATGATAAGATTTCTCTAGATATAAATGAAATAACTACTGAGCTTTTTGAACTTGACAATCAACTAACCAATTGTGATCACAGAGAAGGCAAATTTATGGCTTGCAACATTCAATATCGGGGGGACGTAAGCGCTGTAGAAGTAAACAAAGCAATAAATAATGTAAAGCGTCGTCAAACTATTCAATTCGTTGATTGGTGTCCAACGGGTTTCAAAATCGGGATCAGCAGCCAGCCGCCAGCAAGTCCGCCTGGAAGTATTATGGCCCAAATGAGGCGCAATGCAACAATGCTATCAAATACAAGTGCCATTGGCTGTGTATGGAACAGTTTACTTTTTAAATTTGACTGTCTTTATTCCAAGCGAGCCTTTCTTCATTGGTTCGTTGGAGAAGGTCTTGAAGAGCAAGAATTTGCTCAGTCTAAGGATGTCATTATGCAACTAAAGTTAGATTATGAAGAAATAGCAACGAGTAGTCAACCGAAAGTAGTAGACACGAACGTGAATCATGCACAAAGCGATGTTGGCTATTTTAATGACATGGAAGGGGATACTTTAAAAAGACCAGACTCAACGAACTCTTTTCCGCTTGAATTTTAAAATAAAAATTGATTAGATAATAATTTGAATTCGATGAATTCATATTGAAAAAACGAAATGAAATGATATTTTTCTTCAAAAATAAAATGATTTTGTCGGTTTTTCTCATATTTATATGTTATGGAGTGCGTTTTTATTTACGCTATTTATTTATAGGGTTTGTCATCACATTTAATCTTTTTGACATTCGATTTATTCAATATTTAAATAAAATTTATTAAACTGCATTTGATTAAATTGAATGTTAAAAAAATTAAATTTAATGACAAACATTGTATATCCAAATTCAATTCGACCGGAGGTGGGCAAGAATGCTGGATGTCTACGCTTCAATTTAAAATTTGAAATATTACAAACATTAAAAATAAAATTGTACGTGTCGATTTCAATTATTAAAGTTTTATATAAATTTAATGAAATAGATCACAGTAAAATAATTTCAACGGATAAATTATTATTAAAGAAATGATTGGTTAATAAAATGATAAAGCGACTGAGCACATTTATTAGTCAACACAATGATAACGTATTGTTGGATTATTATCATTAAAGTCAGTTATTCCCCAACTCATCGCGTCCTTTAGAAATAAAAAAGCAAACCCAATAACAAAGATTTTATTCACGATTTATCACAATTACAAGTTGTCTACTGATTTGCATTTTTCTATCAATTATAATTATTGGTTATCGTCAGGTAGTTTGCCAAAAGGGTAATCACATTTCTGGTACAATAATTTTAATTTTGTTTCTTTAATTCAACTAAATTCTATACTTCGTTAATATTACTCGTCAGCACTTTACACAATATTTTCTTCGAACTGCTCTTTTTATACTCTTATTGGGAGGACAATTAACCACGGTTGAGCAATTACTTTGGAATCTTTGTAGATAATTAACTTAATAACAAGTTAAACAATATTATTTTTCCCATAGCACCCGTTAGTTTATCTCAATTACTTTAATAATTATCCAAATTTAATTCCCTTGGGTGTCAGCTTTCTCAGGGGTTTCTTCATCGCTCGGATTACCTTTTAGCTCTGGCATTCCATTAGTCGATTAATTAATTTTAATTCGTTTGTATTTTCGTTATAATTTTACTATTATATTATTACTGGACTCGTCTCCTGATTTGGCGATTTTCAAGTTTTTTAAAATTTCTAAATAATTATTTGTACTTTAATGATTTGTGATGTGGGTAACCAGTGGCATAGCCAGGAATTTATGAAGGGGATGTTGGAGTTGAGAAATATTTATTAATATTATGGTCAATCGTTTCAAGCGTGAACGAATGAGGGTGTCGAAGACGCGAAATAATGACGTCATTCACTGACTCAATAAGGAACGGAGATAACGTATTGAAAATCAGAAAAAAATAACCAAAATAAAATTTAACAAAATAAATAATCACAATATGCTGAGAGTATAGACTGCAGAGTACAGACAGATATCACAGTATAACATTACAGTAAATAAAATAAAGGAAAAAAGTGTGTTTTGTTTTTTTCTCATTTAGGTATGATCTTTTAGGCACAAATATTTATACATGAAAAATCCAATGTGGGGTATAACCCCCTAAACCCTCTTGGCTACGCCACTGTAGGTAATAGATTCATAATTTCTCACAATAACTTTCACTACACAGTCATCACAATGATAATTTTCCAAAGATTTTTGTACTTTATACGAGATTTACTGTTTATCAATAATCAAAATAAACGCAATTTAATTTACCTCCGAAATCTCCTTATTAAGCCTTCGGAATTTCTCCTAAATTAAATTATTTTTATATTTACATATGACAGACATGACACCAAACTGTCAACCTCTGGAATCCTATTTCTTTGGAAACGTGCTTGAAGTCATAAATTAATTAATTTGTATTGATTTGTCTTTCTATCATCAATCCTTAAGTATTGCTTTCCTATTTATCTTTTCATTTGTTTAGTATCCATGCCTCCCATCCCAAAAAATATTAATTTTTTAAAATTGTTGGGGTTAGGTGATTTTCAAAAAAAAATCATAATAAATGAAAAATTTTGAAAAGTAAAATAATTAATTAAAAGTAATCAAAAAAATTAAAATCAATATTTTCCGGGAAATGGGTATGTGCCGATGTAAATTGAAGAGACGAGTACGAAATTAATAATATAAAATTAAAAAAAGTTATTAAGAAAATACACATTAATTAATTAATTAAAATGACGAAAACAAATAAATTACAATAGGGAGAAATTCTCCGATTATAATCAATTTAATTGGTGGGAACTAATTATTCTCTAATATGATTTATTCCGAAGATTTCTCAAGGGGAACGACCAATGCGGCCAAAAGATGAAAGTAAATTGTTTAATTAGTTCCCCATGAGTCCAATTTAAATTTCCATGAATCAGATTAGTTGTTGAGGAGAGATTCCCTATAAAATGGAATCTCAGATCAACAACAGCGACAAAAAATATTTTAGAAAAATTGCGAGCAATAAAAAAGTTAAAAGATTTATTGGGAAACAGAACGAGTTCGTGATGTTGATGGTTCTATCAATAACTTGTAACCCACATTTAGAAACTCAAATTCTTGAAAGATTAAACATGATTTCAAAACCAATCAATGTAAATTTTCTTCAAAGAATACCAGGTTGTGTAGATATTTTAGGAGGAAGTACATTTTCATGGAAACCAACAATGTTAAATACTCGACCGAGATTTATTTTGATTGGAGTTAAAGATTCAACAATTAATTATACAACTAATAATTCAAAATTTATTCAATCAAACGGTAATGATAAATAATTAAAATCTTTAAGTGTTCAATTAAATTCAAGTTATTATTCTGAAAAACCAATAGCATTTGATATAGCAAAAAATTGTCAATGCTATATAAAAGTTATATTTTAATGTGTCATGAATTTTTAGTTGAACCACAATTAATGTTTTCAGATTTTAAAAATTTATATTCTATATTTTGTGTTGATGTTAGTGAACAGGATGATAAACTAGCAATTAATGGAGTAACTGTAACAATAGAAATGGAAAAAGATGATGGTTTTAAAGGAAAATGTTTTTGTTTGTGTTTTGGTTGGAAAAGAATTAAATTTTGAAATAGGTAGTGGAAAGATAATAAATATAATATAAATATAAATATAATATAAATATAAAGTAATATAAATTATCATGTTTAAAATAGTTATGGATAAATTGAAATCAAATTTTAAATTTCTGGATTGCGAAGCCCGACTACCTTCGGAGATCTCTACTCAGCCATTTCTGGATGAAAACCAACCGGTATCAAACGAAAAAGTTCAAGAGACATCAAACGAAAAATTTCAATGGATATCAAATGATGCTGATTTAGTATATACTCCTGAAGAATTGTTGGAATTATCAAAATAAAAAATAATATTTTTGATTCCTGGAACTCCTGAGTATGAAGAAATAATAAATTTATATAAAAAACTTTTCAAAAATTTCCGAAGGCAGTGACTAACGTTACAAGTGTTGATGAAAAAGAAATTTCAGGTTTTGTAATTGTTTATTTCTTCGTTTCATCAACCTAAATTTTTTATTCTAAAATGAGAAAAGTTTAGAAAAAATGATCAATCTTTTATCTACAAAATATTCAACAGATTTAAGTTTTGATTCTAAAGAATCAGAATTTTCTGCTAATTTTCCAATTCCTTTAGAATTAAATCAAGATTATAATTATGAAGTTGGGTTATCATGGTTTACAACATTTAATACAATTTTTAATATTACAAAAGATAATAATGTATTTGGTATAAGAAAACCAAATACTATGGGTGTTGTTAATGGATATGGTTTGATAACAATTCTACCTGGAGCATATTCATTAGATGTTTTATTTAAATTAATAATTAAATTGATTAAAAAGAGATATGGTGAAGAAAATATTGTTACTTTTTATTAAATATAGCAAGAGCTCGAGTAGAAATGTAGGTTAAAAAAGGATATAGTGTTTCATTTCTGGATAAAAAATTTGGTATTTTTTTAGGATTTACAAAACAAATTTATGAAAATAATACAACTGATGAATTATTTATTAGTGAAAAGATTGTAGATATTTCAAATATAACCTCTATAAGTTTATTATGTAATTTGGTTGAAGGAACATATCACAATGGAAGAAGAAAAAATTGTATATATAGTTTCCCATATGGAAATGTTCCTCGTGGATATAGAATTGTACAACAAATATCAACCCCAAGATATTTTCCATTGATTAGAAACACTATTTCAAGTATAAATTTTAAAATTGTTGATCAAAATGATAATTTAATAAATTTTAATAATCCAATGCTCCTTTTGTTCCAATTATAATGTCTTCAATATTTGGAGGATCAAATGCTTTGTTACATTTTTTCGGTGAAGGAATTTCAATCGGTTTAACTTCAAAAATGAAAAAGATTTATCATAAAGTATACGAAGAATTAAATCATGGAATAAATAATTTATATTTATATCAAGTTAAATCTTTGGAAGATGGAATATTATCACCTACTGAAATAGAGGAAATTAATAAAATAATAGATGAAATAAATGAAAATATTAATAAAGTTAAATATTCTAAAGAAATAGAAATCGAAATTAAAAAAGAAATGACTAAAAAATTAAAACAAGAATATAAAATGAAGATAAAGAATTTATAATTTTGGAATTTGTAATTCAATAATTTGTAATCTTGATATTCTTGATCTTCATTTTATTTTAATTCTTTCAGGTTTCTTATTCTTTAGTAATATAAAAAGATAAAAAAAAAATTTAAAAAATTTATTTTATTCATGATGTATGTTTTTTTATATATATCTAAATGAAACAAACTCCCGACATTTTCCACATTGGATTTTTAAATTTTCTAAAATTGAATTTTTATATTTTCTAAATTTAAATTATTAAATTTTCTAAATCTAAATCTGTATATTCTTTTCTCTTCATCAATTCGAGATATTATTTCTATTAAATGATTTCCATATGGAAGTGTTGTTTCTCCATCATCTTGAATCCATCTTTTGTCATCATAATTATTTAAAGATATTTTATTTTGTTCAACTAAATAAATGTCATGTTTTATACTTCTAATAGCATGAATAATTTCAAATCTTGACTTGTTTTTTTCGACACAATCTTTATACATGTCATGTGTCATTAATTTAGTCATACACTTTTGAATTACTTTATTTTTTACATTATTACTACATGGTTTTTCAGTGAACAAAGAATATTGTTTTGCTCGAATAAATATTGCTTCATTTATTACATTATTTGGTCTTTCATCTTTGCAGGAAAA
This sequence comes from Schmidtea mediterranea, assembly GCA_022537955.1. Lineage (NCBI taxonomy): Eukaryota > Metazoa > Platyhelminthes > Tricladida > Dugesiidae > Schmidtea > Schmidtea mediterranea. The sequence goes on from CM039679.1 coordinate 118,944,985, forward strand.
TAATTTTCCAGAATCATTAAAATATTGACTTAATATAAAATCATCTTTTATTTCTTGGTCTATATCATGAGATTGAAACCTATAAAAAAGAATCTGTATCCATTTGATGTAAAGAAATTCTATCCATAAAATATGGTTGTAATACATCATAATAAGCTTCATACATTTGTAATTTGGACAATTCAAAAATGCTAAATCCCAAATATATTGGTTTGTTGTATACTTTTTCATAATTTCCAATTTCAGCAGCTATAAGGTTTTCTGAAAATATTTGTTCACCTTTAAATGTTGGTTTTGAAACAGTTTTCAAATAAGAATTAACATCATGTTTTGTAAATAATTTTATATTTCTTTACTTGTCTTGATTTTCCATTGTTTTACCAAAAACTGCATTATTCAAAAGTTTATAAATTGTATCAAGAAAAATTTGTTTGTTCTTTTTTGCAATATTTCCATTTGTAATATTTCCATTAATATATGGTTTTATCCACGGTTTTTGTCTGAAAGAAATTATATTATTAATTCTTCTTATTTTCATTCCATGTCGAATATGAAATTGTAACATTCTTTAATGAACCATGTAATATTTTTTATCATGTTGGTCACATATTAATTTTTCACTTGAATCATCTTGTTCTGGATTTCTTGTTTTTTGCCATGGTGACAATTCTTGATATTTTACAATTCTCGTATGTGGTGCAAATGAAAAATATTTTGTCTTTTCATGAATTTCTTTCGGATATTTTAAATCTACTTCTACAAAATATCCAATCTTTGAATCTTTTGGAGTTGATAATATTTCGTTTAGGAGTTCATCAGATACTATTTCCCATTTGAAATTTTTAAATGGTAAATATTGGGTCATTATTCCTGAATATAATGCAGTTGCATCAAAATATTTTACCTGAGTTGGATTATTGATTTTTTCAAGAACATCTTGAACTTGATCACCTTCAAGTTTTACATATGATTTTTTACAATCTGATTCATAAAGATTGAAAAATTGTTGAATATTATTACTTGTTATTTCTCTAAATCCCATGTTTGAAGAAATATCACCTCGAATGTTTTTCTTTATTAACAGAAACATGTCTATATCTGTTAATAATTCTAATTTTTCTTTGGTTTGGTTTAATAAAATACTCCAAGCCATTGAAGGAAGAGAAACAGAACTAAAAGGTTCCAAAGTTGAAATTTCTCGAAATTTCTCAAAACAATCTGCTAAAATGTATACATCTAATTTGAGATATAAATCAGTATAATCTCCCAAATTTTTACATTTGAATATTTCAAACATTGTTTGTGCTCGATTATATTCTTCATCTGTTATATCGGAGTTGTTTAAAATTGAATGGATTTTTTCAATTTCAGCAAGATTTATTTCTTTATATTTTTCAAATGAATCCACATAATCATATGGATAAATTCCTTTTTGTCGACATGTTAAATAATATTCTGGATCTATTTTACTTTCGATTAAAAATTTATTTGTTATTTTAAAATCATCTGCAGGTATAGATTTTCCAACTTGATCTAAACTTGTACCGAAAAATCTTAGTGAGTCTATAAATTTAAAACATCCATAATTTAAACATATAAATTTCATCTGTTTTTCCAATTATGTCAAATTTATTTTTTGATTTTTCATCTAATAATTTATAAACATGTGAATGTCATAACCACTAAGATTATGAAATACAATTGGAATTTTTGTTGGTTTTTTACAATTAAGATTGCAAAATTTATGATCTGCTCCACGATAATTATTATACTCGATGAAATGATCATGATCTCGAATTTTTGTATTTAAATCTTCATTTGAAGAATTTTCAGACCTCTGTTCACCGAAGGTAATTGCTGGCGCTCCGACAGATAAATCACTTTCATCTAGAAATTCTTCATTGCACAACTAAAATTTGTCAGCTTGTTGAAATTCTAATTCTTTTTCTTCTGACATGTCTAATTCAAATTCTGTATTTTTTAAAATTTGATGGAATTCATGTATAAGATTGTTTACTGTATCTCTAAAATCAATCAGAACATCCCCACCTCGAAATGAATATTCTCGAGATTGAATTATTTCAGGATAATTACTTTTTACATAGAGTCTATAAGCTGACGGAATTTGATGTGTTAAATTTATTGCATATGAAAAATTTATCATGAAATTCTTTTTCCTATCAATTTAAGTTTCGTATTCATTAAAAACATAATTGTAATTTTCATAATTTTCTTGTTTCAATTTTTCCTCAATTTGTTAAATAACATTCATTGGATCATTTGTAGATTCAAAATCTTCATAAATTATAGCTAGTGGTTTTAATCATTTTGACCATTGAAAAAAGAATAGTTTGCTATTTTTAACTTTCGACATTTTAATCTTTGCTGGTTTATTTTCAATGCAAAGTCTTGCATGTTTATCTTTCATTTTTGATGCTGTTGTAATGTTGAAACATCTTTCACAAACATGTAAATCTTTATTGTGAGATTTTGTAAATTGATTTTTTATAAAACTTTGAAAATTTTTAATCCAGACATAATGATAAATATCTTGCCTTTCAAAATTTTTACCTTTAATTATTAATAGACTAATAATTTCAGAATTGGTTTGTTCGGAAATGTATAATGGAAAAATATTTCTGGAATCTGGATTTGGTTGATGGTAAATATTTATTCTTAAATTATTTAATTTTTCAAATTTGTCAACATGGAGATCTAGAAAATAATCTGTAATTTCTAAACATTCTTCATTTGGTTTGTCACTAACATCCCAAATTTAATCATTTTCATATTTTCTATATTTTGAAACTTGTTCTGAATGAATTTTTTTAGGATGTAAAGCTGAAAGAATTGCCCATTGAAAACATTTATTGTCACTATTTTCAACATTTAAAATGTATTTACTTTTGAGAATTTCAGGTGTTGGAATATAAACTTTGGTTTGGAATGAAATTGTTTTCCAGAAATGAATTTCAATAAAATCAAATGAAAATAAATTCATGTCACTTCCAGAAATATAATTTAACTTTGTTAGAACTTATTTTTCTAAATTTTTGTAAATTTTGTTTATTGTGTCATCTCGAGGTTTGTTGAATAAATGGAAAAATGGTGACATTGCTGCAATGGTTAAAGGATTGTCGTGAATTTGAAGTCTATTGTATGAAATGTACAAGTCAACACGAAATTTTACATGTTTAAATTTTTTCATTGCAGTATTTATTTATTGAAGAATTTTATCCTTGTTGAATAAAATGTATTCTTTAACACCACATTCAGAATCTCGAGGTGTTCTAATTTTAACAGTTGAGCGAACAGCAGAAATTATATGTTCTTTTATTTCTTTTTCAAATAATTCTTGGTGTTTCTTTTCAGTTCTTCAAATTCTTTGTTATAAATTAAAAAATTTTCTCGTTCTTTTCTTCCCAAACCTTTACATTCTCTATAATGAGCTTTAAAACCAGAATTTAAAAATCTACTACCACATTTTTTACATTCTTTGAATTTACATTATTTAACCCATTCACCTTTATTAAATGTAACCGACTTCTATTATGAGACTTGAGTCCTTGAATATTTTTAAATGTTTTGTTACATTCATAACATTTGTTTTCTTGATGAATTAGAATATTTTCGCTTGAAGAAGAAGATTCGTCCGAAGAAATATTTGACTTTTTTTCAGAGTACTTTTAATTTTTTTAAAAAATTTTTTAAATTATATAATTTTTTTTAAAAAAATTAAAAGTACTCTGAAAAAAAGTCAACTCCAGATTTTTACGAAATTACAAATTTACAAAATTTCAAATTTGTAAAATTCAACAATGTGAAGTAGTCAATATGCGAATATTTGAAATATTGAAAATTTGAAAATTAAAATTAAAATTTTTATCAATTATTCAAGTAGTGCAGATATAGGGCAAAAGAGTTTCGCATTCCCAATTCAGTTTTTCTCAGTTTCCAATTTTGGGACTTAGATTCAGGGTACCCTGATTTAGGGTGGTTGGAGCCGTTTGCCCTATATCTGCACTACTCATTGTTATTTTAAGATTCGATGACTTGAACCTCTACATAATTTATAACGTGAATTAAAACCAGATATTAAATATATAATATCACATTTGTCACATTTTTTTGAATTTATCATTTAAACCATTTATATTTTCTAAATGTTTTTTACTTCTTTGATGAGATTTTAATACTGATTTTTTTTTGAAAAGTTGATTACAATCTTGACTAATAAATGTTGAAGTAGTCGTATTTCTCGAACTAGCTGCCATTTTTTAAAATATTTTTATATATATATTTTTTAATTTTTATTAATTTTAAAAAATTAAGAAATTCACAAAATTAATATTTAAAAAGATTTTCCAGTAGTGTGTTTAATGAGCAAACGAGTACACTCCTCTAATTGTCTTGGAGAAAAATATAATATTTTCTAAAATGCCATTTTGGCAATAATGAAAAATGAAAAAAAATGAAAAAGTCTGTTGGGAAAGATTCTTATTTTTATAATGTAACAAGATGGAAAAAAATTTAAAATGCCGTGATGGTAAATTAGAAAAATATTTATTTTTTCGACATGGCGGATGTAGGATGGGTGGGCTGGTTTGCTCACTAAATACACTACTAATAATCAGATGAGCTCCATCACTTGAACTATTGATTGCATTTTCACTTTCGGGTTCATGACTACAGATATATATAAAATTAAGAATGCTAAAAACTGCCATAGGGTGGGTAAATCAATTCAAGTATTCTTTTCTCGCCTCTATATCTTAAAATGATAATTTTCAAACCAACTAGGCGAAACCACAAGTGTAATTATTGTAGTGCGATTAGTTAATAAGTGTAAATCTATATTTAAACAAGTCCCAACTCTAATTTTTACAAAAAAAATAATTTGACTTTGAATAACATTGTTATAAAATGAAAAAGTGCAAAAATTGACTTATGGTAGCACTTTTATTATAAACATAATGAAGTTTAATTTTTCAAAATTAATTTATACGTAAATCAATAAATAAATTCACAATGATTCATCAAATTCATTAAAACAATACGAGAAAACAAAAATACAATTTGAAAATGTATAACTACTGAAAAAGTACGTAGGTGTCATAAATGTCTTATTAAATTTGTTGTAGGCAGTTTTATAGAATCACAAATTATTTATTTATTTATCATATGGAAATTATTGTAAGTTTTGATCTCATTTTTTTATGATGTTATGATTTATAAAATTTTAATTTTTTCATTTAATGAAATAATTAATTATATATTTTACGAACATAATTTATTTTCATAAATATTTTTAAAAATTTGAGAAATTTAATTAAATAGAGATTTTAACAATAAACTTATTTATCAGAAATAGAATAACTTTAGTTTTATTATTTTCCGAATTTTAATTAATACAATTTACAAGCTAATTATCAGAAGACTTTAGCTATAAAAATATTTATCTTGCGCTTTTTATAATCTTAATTTTGGCATTTTAAAAATTACTCTTGTATCTTTTATTATTATATAAGTAAAGAGATTTTCCTTAGAATTACTATTTATATTGGTAATAATATAAATAACAATTTATTATCTAATAAACTATACTAAGGCCGTATTTTTATTTTTATAATAATTATTATAATAACAGTATAAATAAATATGAAAGCAAATTTTCAGTGTTTATTTCTGTATATTTTAAATGTCGTGAACTTTTAATTACGGAATAAAAAATATAAATATATTTAAAAGAAAATAATTTATGACGAAAACAAAATGAAAAATGATAAAAAAAATACAATAAAATTAATGTTAGTATGTTTATTATTATAAATTTATCAATCAATTTACTAAGTTTACTATGATCAAAACATAATAGCGGAAATGACGGGAGTCATTCCAATGTATGTGGCATTGAACCTATCACATATATATATTGATAACCAAGATCTGAACACAATCTAAGTAGGGCTTGAAATCCACTTATAAACACACAATTCAGAAAACAATTGTGTTCATTGATTTTAATCAATTCCTTCAGTCGATAGTTATAAAGAACTTGAGAACGGAGTTGACAGGCAGTCATTACAATGTATGTGGCATTGTACCCATGACATAAATATTCATAACCAACATTTAAATAGCATCTAAGTAAGACTTGAAATCTGTAATGCAAAATACAATCCCAAAAGCAAACCTCTTTTTTATATTAAACAAAGTTAATTCAGTCATTGATAAATAAAGACAAATGTATATTAAAAAATAACATATTTAATCGTGATATCGTGTTAAACTGGTTTTACAAACCTATATTTTTAAACATGTACTATATTAATAATTTGTTATTCAAAACAGAATTAACAAACAAACAAAACAAAGATATATTATGAATGCGATTTTTCTCAATTAATAGTTATAAATGAAATATTTTCAATAGAATGTTTTTTGAAAATTTCTTTCTCATGTCGACAGACCTAGTATTTAGACCCTACAATCATGTTTAATCAGGATAGATAAATAAGGATATATAACGAGTACGAAAATAATAATATAGAATTAATTTGGGGCCCCTAGAAAAAGTGATAAAGAAAAATACAATTTAATTAATTAATTAAAATTACGAAATCAAATAAATTATAAATTGGGTAGAAATTCTCTGATTTTGATAAATCTAACTATTAAATGAATTAATTATTCCCAAACGTAATTTGCGTTAAAAATTTCTTCCGGGGAACGGCCAAATCGGCTGAAAAATAAAACAAATTAATCCACTAGTTCCTCAGGAGCCCAATCAAAATTTGACTTAATTTAACTAGTTGTTGAGGAGAGATTCCTATATAAGGAAATCTCGAATCAACAACTTTGACTCAAAAATTGAGACGTAAATTTATTTGATCAACCAAATTTACAAAAATTAATTGAGTATTTGTATTGGGAGTGTGAATTGTTGTGCAATTGTTGGTATCAATAAAGATTTTTCATGTGTTGAGTTATTTCAGTGATTTTTAAAGAGTACGTGTAGTCAGAGCAAACAGTTCCTGCTGAACTATTAAAAACATTAACTCAACACACTAATCAACTAATAGAATGCAAGATTGTTTCATATGCAAATTAAACTTATCTAAAATTTGCGAAATCTGACATTTTTTATCGTTTCTTCAACCCATAAAGTAAAGGAAAATACACCAAGAAAACATAATCGGCGTAAAAGTCGAAGGGAAGATTTTAAAGATAATAAATGATAGTCAAAAGTTCATCTTATACGGTGGAATAATACAGTATTACTTTGACCCGGGCCTAAACATGAAATCCCTGTCGATTGCATTAATTTACATATATTCAATTTCAACTTCCTGTCATGTTAATTTATTAACATTCCAATCAAAATTTTCATTTTAAATAACAAAAATTTAATTTCAGAAGATCCATTTACTAGTTATCCTTTCACTATTATGGATCACTGAAGCTAAACCTCGGGATGACCTAATTGAAATGAAAAAGCAAATTCGAAACCAAGAATTTCTAGATGACATCAATTCCTTTTTGAAGGAGAATTATTCTGGCGTCATTGAGAAATTGAAAACTTCGAAATCAGTTCGAGAATGTCGAGACGATAGCCATACATTTTTTATGATTGCTAACGATCATTGCTACAGTAACTATGAGAAGCAAGTCCTGAAAGATTTGTGCCGGTACATAATCTTGCCAAAGCTCTATCGAAAATGGTTGTTCAGTTGTAATAGGGAAGAATGACAATTGGAACATTATTTCGATAAATAAAATTGTAGGGTTCCTGTACAAATATGCAAAATTTGAGAAAAATAATTTTAAATAAACAAAAATGTTTTTAAATTTGTTTAAATTTCAGAAAATTACGTATGCCTAACATAATTTGATGTTTTGATGTATCTTTTATCAGTCACCGGAAATTTAAAGTATTCAGTGTTAATACTAGGTCACCGGGTTATAATATCTGAAATTAAAATGAATAAAATATTATTTTTAAAGGGAAACATTTTTCACTTAAAGAAAGACGACAATAATAATATTATAAGGGTTTTCATCTACATTTAATAGTGTTAATTTCTAATGCCCAGCGAAACAATGTAGCAGATGCATGAGAAGAAAACATCAACAAAGAGATTGCTATAGCAATAAGGGAAATAAAATCAAGATGATTTCGTGATCAGAGAAATCTGGTATAAGGAAGAATGCGAAGAATCAGTTACAAACAAAGACCAGATATTGGTGAAAAATTTGACGAAATTTTGATGATCAAACTTGCAAACGAGCAAGGCGATTATAAGATTGATAATTACACAAACGGACAAACTACATCCAGAGAGGCAATAATCAAAGCAATTCACTAAGTAATTTTGATATCGACAGTAAAATGAATGATTATTGTTTGTTTTATGTAAATAGGATTATGTAGTGGCTAATAACAATGATAAAAAATGTCAGAAAACATGAAATGGAAATGTGTAATAGAAGAATCAATAATAAATAATGAAAGAATGATCGATAAAATTTATTAATTCTTAAAGGAAGAAGATGTGTGGATTAATAAAATTCTAAAAAATACAACAGAGTAGACCATTTTTTCAGCAGAATATTGTTGATGTACAGGGAAACTTTATTACCACTGGTTATCAACTTTTACCAAAAACCCACATGCCACTCCATTTCTAGGGTTCAATATCCCTCACACACCACATAATTTACGGATCACCATCATACACCCATGGGCTAATCCATGTTGGTAATGTGTATGATAGCCGAATGCTACTCGGTCAGGTGAGCACTGTTACCAATACTACTCCTCGAATAACCTTCGTTTCAGGTTCAAAGTGGCCGCTAGAAGGTCTTACGTGTTATTCCGTGTTCACTTGATCTCGAAATATACCTCGTCCCTTAAGTTTAAGTAATGAACTTGATTGGGTATGTATCGAATAACCATGATACTAACCAAATTATAAATTTGAATGGCAGGCTATAGATAAATCAAACTAGTACTTTAACTGATAGTTATTTAATAAAAAAGAAAATTTATATATTGACTTATTTAATTTTACTATTACGATTTAATCGCCTCTTATTCCTACAATTACAACAAATTGAAATTTACAATATTTTATTTATGAAATAATTTAGTACACAATACATTTTATTTCTAAACTAAAGAAAAACAACAGAAAATTCATAAACTGTCATCATATAAAACCACGGAGATTGAACAAAATGTTCTAGTCTAACAGAGACGCATGCTTATTTGTCCACGTTGATGTCTAGGGGAGACAACGGCGTTTGGGGCATCGCGAGGTCGGATTTGGTACTGATTGTCTGGTTTCTCGATCTTGTGCAATTGTTGGCTCAACCACCCAGATAATGAACGGTGATGGTCGTCCGCTTGTTGAGTAAGATTCTCCCATCATTTCATTGGAAACGGTGGTTATGTTGATGTGCACGTTGCCAGACATGCTGATTGTGATTTGCGTTGAAATTGGATTTGAAAAGAGGGGTTGAACCGTTGCGTATAATATCTCTACGTCGGATATGCGAATGTTATTTTCTTCATAGGATGAGCCTCGATATTCCATCGCCTCTGAATGCTCATTACTCTGTAAGTTTTCTTGTAGCACGGATTTTCGGCCCTGCGTCGCAGCCTCCGGCGACGGTTCCGGTTGGGCTTGTGTCGTCGATTGCCCGGTACATTCTCTGCTGTAGGCATAATGTTATTCTGACTGGATATTGGATCTCATGCATGAGATGGCAGATGGTGAGCAGGGATTATGCCCAACTTTTGCACTAGTTTTCTGCTCGGTAGACGAGCTTGCAGTTCTCGTTCTGTAAATATCTGCCGAAGCGCAGCGCTCTGCTCGGATATCGTGATCCGCTGGCTCCGGGTTTCGATGATTAGGTCATCACGGGCACGATAGAGCCGCGTGATTTTCTGTTAGAGGCCCTTAGTGGCTTCGGGTGAACACCACGTGCCCTTAACTTTATTATATTTTTCTTTGAGGATGGAATTCTCTATCTCAAGTTTTTCTATTTTTGAGCCATCGCCACTGCGGACGGATCCGGGGTGATCCTGGGGATCCGTGGCAAATTCGCTAATGAAGCCATAGGTAGACAATATCCAAAGAATAGGCAGATAGAAAACTTTTGTGTAATTTGAACAAATAATGGATGTGATTGGTTTCAAGTATGATTGGCCTTTGGTTTCGGAATACCGTGTAATTGAACAGATCGACAAATGAACGAGACTTTCGGTAGCCCAATAGTTTAAGTCGAAGATTAATTCCAAATTTGTTTTCTATTTATTATTCTGGTTTGATTATATTGATTTGTTTCTATTATTTTAGACAATTTTCTGATTTAATTATATTGATTTATTTCTGTTATTTTAAACGATTTTAGGAGGTAGGTGGTAGTCAGTAAATCGGCCTACAACAAACAAAAATAAAAATAAATGTGTAGCTTTATTTTGATTGGAAATATTTTGGAATTATTGTGTCAAGTTAAATCTGTGCCGCTTATTGAAATTTCCTGCTTGATATGGTAGGATTTTTAACCAGGGTAGATTTCATTAAATGTTATATGGTTGAATGGTCAAAATTATTTCTTCAAATCACGATTTCTAGATAAGTGGAAACGGGCTATAATATTGTCATAAAGAAAATTTATCATATAGCTTGGTTAATATTGAAAAAATTTATGGCACTTCTTACCTATCGGTGCTACTGTACCTATTGTACACTGGGTCTATCCCAATTTTCCAATTAGTTTTATGCAAGGTGTGGCTGTTTCATTAATAAGTTTTCTGTCGGAGTTTCTAGTGCGACTTTTTACAGCTTTGCTGGTAGCTATCTACTGATGCTAGTTGATTTCGTTGGCTCGTATCGTTAGTTAGATTCCTTATAGGGTAATTTGTTCCTTACTGTTTCAATTTATGGGAACTTTGTATGCTTATTTACTAGCATGCATGTGGCTCGATTATTTCTTATATTGTACTATTTCACTGATGCCTTCCTGCGTTCAGCTTCGCAACAAGACATTTGACTTTAGTAACCGTACGATTTATATTCTACCCCTAGCTAACCAGTCGTATTATAAATTGAAGGGGCTTTGATAAAATAATTACTTAATGATCGATTAGCGTTCATCCTTAGTTCCCTTAAACGATAGCGCCCTTCCCGTATTTTAATTTCTGCTCGTCTCGATCGACGTTTCCATCAGCCGTTACATGTGGTAAAACGGTGCTCTGTGGGTAAAGTCCTGCATCTTACGACCAGGCCTCGGCGCGAACAACCGAGTTTTCAGGAGTGCATGGCCAGCAATCGCAACTAACGAAAGTTAACTTGTTAGCCGGATCACCAGCCTACCCTCCTTAGAGCTATTCCAATATATAAATATAAATATTAGTCGGGACCTCTTCATATAAGTAGGTAAATGAACATCCAAAACAGTTTACAAAGATTATAATAGTTTACTTAACATAGAAATTACAAAAGAAAGATGCAAATAATAAATCCTTACTTCAAAAATCAGTTCACAAGAATTTAAGACTTTTGATAGTTTTTGTAATAATATTAGTTGTGTGAATAATGAATTTGGTCACTGTTTATATAGTAATTTTATGCATGTGTGCAACCAATAGGCGATTTTTCGCCATTTTAAGGGATTTTATTATTTTTATTAATTTTAAAATATTTTTATAATGTTTTATGTATTTTTCTTTATTTTTTTTATATATTATTTTCGTTGTTATCAGATTTATTTTTATTGTAAATTTTATACAATGTTCTTTTAAGCCCTTAAAATTTTGTTTCTTGGTCGCCGCTTCTGCCTATGTTTTTTCTAAACCTTATTTTGCAAGGTTTTGGCAGTTTATTTTATTTCATATGTTTCTTTTTGCCTCTGGATGCTTTAATCGCTTTTATTAATATATGTTTTAATTGATTTTGTTACATTTTAATTTCTTTATTTGGTGTTTTTATTTTATTTTTGGTTTCTGCTTGAAGTGCATGTGTATCTACAGTGGCCATTTTCATTATTTTTGTTTTTAACTCACACTAGAATTTTGTTTTAATTTCGGCTTTAAGCCCAACAATATCAGTATTAGGTAGAATATAGCCCAATGGACCAGTATGAGTTTTGCGTGGGTGTCCCCCATAGACGGCTAATTTTTACTAACGAATCATTATGAGTTATCGAAAATTATTGATTTTGAAAAGTGCATTTCTGACTATAGCCAGAGGTGCTTTAGTGGTTTTCAGACTATACCAGGTGCACTTAAGTTTCGGCACCATAAAAATATAATTATTGATTTAAAAGTGCCAAAATGTGAAAAGTGCATTTCTGACTATAGTCAGAGGTATGTTGGGGTTTGGTGATTTTCAAAAATTATTATAAGTAAAAAAAATTTTGGGAAAATAAAATAATTAATTAAAAATAATTAAAAATTTTAAATCAATATTTTCCGGGGGAAATGGGTATGTGCCAATGCTAATTGACGAGACGAGTACGAAAATAATAATATAAAATTAATTCAGGACCCCTAGAAAAAGTTATTGAAAAAATACAAATTAATTAATTAAAATGACAAAAACAAATAAATTAAATTAGGGAGAAATTCTCCGAATTCAATAAATTTAATTACGAAGGAAACTGATTATTCCATAATATGATTTATTTCGTAGTCTTCTCCCGGGGAACGGCCGAAGTGGCCAAAATATAAAAGCGAATTGTCTAACTAGTTTCCCGAGAATCCAATGTAAATTTCCGAAAATCAGATTAGTTGTTTGAGGAGAGATTCCCTATATAAGGGAGTCTCAAATCAACAACGGAGACACAAATTGCGAAAAATTGCGAGTTACATAAAAGTTAAAAAGATTCGTGAGATTGAAAAAAAACTAGTCAGACTTGTCAAGAATATTTTAGTAGTTAATTGAAAAGGTGGCTTCTCGAGGGGATTCCTGCCATTATTGTAAAAGTAACATTCGAATCGTTGTGAAATTGTTAGTATCGAATAAAGATTTTCCTGTGTTGAGTTATTCAAGTATCATTTAAAGAGCACGTGGAGTCAAAGCAATCAGTTCTACCGAACAAATAAAATTATAACTCAACAGGTATATCTCGGTTGTTCTTATTATTTTGTCGAGACATCATATTTAAAAAAGATTTATTCAATGACCTCCTACAAAATTATCCAATAAAATCATGGAAAAAATTCCTTTTTCTTACGAATTTCGGGTTTTGAAGGAACCGCTTTGGGAACATTGAGAACGCGACATAATTTGTCGAGACATACTCCATGAAAAAGTTGCGTCATTGTACCACTAATAAAATTAAAACCACTAATAAAATTTAATAAAATGCAAAGTAGACCGAGTATAGCTGTAAATTTTCAAGGACGAGCAATTGACTGTTTAATATAAAGTGACTAGATGTCCCGAGTTTTAGTTGTTTCTCCCTCACTGAAAATGGTCCCGGAAAGTATCCACACTGAATATGTGGTGCTTTTAACATTTTTATGTTTAAATTTTTATTTATTTTTCCAAATTTCTTGTTTCATTTACTTAATTTAACAGCGATTTCCTATTTAAACAGCAACAAATACATTTGCAAAATAGGAGCCACATTTTTATGGACTTTTGCGGAGAATGAAAGACTTCAAAATTTTTAATGATACTGGAAATAATAGACATATAGATTTTAAAGATAAATAGACTTCATTACCGAAAAATAGAATATCAGGTGTGCTGATATATAATCATCACGAAGGAATAGTTAATTATGATAAAACAAAGATGTTAACCAATAAAACTAGAAGATAAAATGAAAGAAACAATGAGAGGAGAGAGTTATCTGCACTCCAGATCCAATGTAAAATCCTCAACTCTGGAAAAAAGTTTATTTTTATTTAAATCGAAAGTTACGTAATTTCATAAAGACTTTTAAAACTTCGGTTACATCATTATTATGTAATTATTACTTAGTGTTATTTTTATAGAAATGTTCAGTTGGTTTTAATAAGTGATTACATAGCATGTATGGATATCAAACTCCATTGTGGATATCAGTAAAAGATCTTCTAAAGTAAATTTCTATACCATTTTATTACCAAATTTTATACCATTTTTAGTTTAACGACAATTCATCCAGAAAATCAAGCCAGAAAATTCATGGTCGATCTTCAAAACCCGATTTATTTGCATCAAAATTAGGAAGTTGCTTTTCACAATTTTACCTTTGTATACTACACATTCCCATTTTATGGTCAATGCAAAATCAATTAAAAGAAGAATATACCTAAAACAAGTTGCTGTATTTTCTCCATTTTTATCAAACGTTACACATGCACGAATGTTTATATTTCAAATATTATTTGAAAATATTAATGGGTATTGATAAGTAAAACATCGTTGTTGCCAGAAAAAGCGTTATTTGAAATAAGAAATCAAAATACATGCATCATATTATAATGAAGTTTAAGAATTATTTACGTTAACTGATAATTTATAGATTAAAACACTTAAGGAGTTACATAACTATCTAACATTAAATTATTCACACATCTTGTAAACTCTGAAAATTGTTAAAGCTGTTAAATTGTTAAGGATGTTAAACTTCTGCCTGACGTATAACATTTAAAAAATTACATTTGACAAAAACCTGGCTAACACACTTGGATTAAAGAGTCAAAAATATCGAAAAATGTTGCTGGTGTACGCAAACAAAAAATAATTTAACTTTGTCATCGAATGTTCATATACATAAACATTATTGATACTATAAATGTACGTAACACTTATGTTCCGCTTATAAAGTCTACTTGGGTCGGCAAGCATTAGCATGATGAAGTTGTCAATATAAATATCGAGAATCTTATGAATTTGAAAATATCTAAATTTTGTACAAACAATATAGAAATAAATATTCGTTATAGTGGAAAACCAATCAAATTTCCAAAAGATTTAAAAACACGTTTGACATTACATTTTCCTAAATTAGATAGCTAATAAATATATTATTTGAATGTACATTGTTAACCAAATTGATGACGATCTTTTATATTATGTCGATAAACAGTATGGAACAGGCTAGTGGTGAACAATTAGGAGATTCGCACTTTTCCAACCTCATATTTCAACAAATATCATTATTCATATGTAGTTTCCAAAACCTTTTTACTTGTTGTAAACATTGTATTGAAACATTTATTTTGAATACTTTATTATTTCATTAAATTCTGATTTTGTTCTAAAATAAATCTTAGAAAAGAAATTTATTATTATTATCAATTTAATGAATACGAACAGAAGAAATAACAAATAATGTTTTATTAACCCCAATTTACAAATTGTTCAAATAATAAATAACTGTATCATTTACGGTTTTCGTGTTTTGTCATTCTAAAATTAAAAATACCTAAAATTGAATAAAGTTTTAAATTCTACAACAAGTTAAAATTGATTTTTAAAATCTTTTTAATTAGTTTTGAGCATTAATTATGTAAGTAGAATTGAATTTGGAAATTTTGAATCTAATTTTCAGTATTAATTTCAATTTCTCAACAATTTTTAATGGGTATTTTATACATTTAAAAATTCATTTTCACTCTTTTCTATTCAGATCCAGCAAAGAACGGTAGGAAATAGTTTGTTTATATTTTTGTGTTAGGATTAAAATAACGTAAAAAACATTTTTAAAGAGAATAATATTAATTATGGAATTATATATATTACACATTTTGTTTGATCAATGCATTTATTACATCTTTTTGTGTATCACCAATGATTCAAGTGAGTAAAAAAGCCAAACTAATCTGTGTGTTTGTGTTCAAAAGGTCATAAAGTCTGCCATTAAACAATAAAAGATATGCATTGAAAAAGACTTGACGATCTACTTACGATGTATTCAGAGAAGACCAAGTACTTTGCATTTTACTAACACTTGTTGAGCCTTATCAAATACCTTGTCCAAAAGTCAGAACTATATAAATCCATCATATAACGATAGTTTGAAACCCAAAACGTTAATTAAATTATGTTTGAATTAAAAGATGTTCCAGTAAAACGATATGATAATAAAACACAATGTTATAATATTTTCTACAAACATTTGACTATGAATCAGATTTATTTAAGGTATTCACGAATTTTAGTCACAGCATTTTTTTCAAGTGATTTTCAAATATAATTATATTCCATCAAAGGACACAAAACAAATTTCCATTCCACCAAGGTGCACCTTAAAGCTCAAAAATACATAAATTAAAGGCAAGTCTTTTTAATATTATAGAAATCATATTCTACTTAATTATAATAAAATAATAATAATAAGTGTGTCAACTTTGTATGATGTATGTTATTGATTACTTGACAGATAAAGTAATAAAAGACCAAAGTTTTCATTTCTGCTTCAATGTATTTAACCTCAATCTTGTCAATCATGCCATCATAACACAACTAATATAATAAAATTACTCCATTAAATCCCACTTTACTCTGTTATTATCATCCCAATAGTAGTATCATTGTAACATTACCTCAGATACAATACATATTTTGGTATGGTTTTTTCTGTAATAAATCCATCATCGACCTTGATCATAAAATTTACATCATCATATTATATTTTTTCTGTTATTAATAAGTTTAATAATTATTTATTTATTTTTTCCCTAACATGAAATAATTCATTTAATTTTTTCCTTTAACGTTTATATGTAATTAAGTTTATCCTAATACTTTTTCTAATCAATAATTTGTGCACGCTAACGAATACCCAGCGTGTCTTTCAGGCAAAGTTAATTAGTCACTGCTCAATAGACTTGACAATATTAATTCATTCTCTTTTTCTCAACCTATTGTTCAGGTTGTTATATAAAATGAGTGCACTAGAAAAATTGAACGTTAACAAAAATCATCAAAAATCATTAAAGTGCAAAGTTAATTAAAAATTTATAAAATTTTGAAATTAATATTGATCGGGGGAAACGGATATGGTTGAACGCAAAATCATAAGACGAGTCCAGTAATAATAATAAAAATTTAATAAAGAGTCCCTAGGAAAAGTCATACCGAAAATACAAATTAATTAAAGTTAATTAATTGGCTAATGGAAAACCCGAGCGATGAGGAAAACTCAGAGAAAGCGAAATCCCATGGAATAAAATTTTAAAATTAACTTACTTGGGCTATAGGGATATAAACAAATAAGTAATTTATGATAATCTTGACCAATTTATTATAATCTTGATCTATAACCCCAATCATTCTGAGTGAGTTGTATTGTTTCAATGATCCCTAAATATTTGGAACAATAATTGTATAATTATAGATAGTTATTCTCAGTATAAAAGGAGAGCGCAAATTAGACGAGTTACCAGTTAATCGAAGAAAGTATTGTGCAAAAGAGTACTAATTACGAAGTGTTGTTGACCTTAGAAAATTATTAAATCAGTTAAATATAATTATCGTATCAGAAAGGTATTTACTACTTGGGCAGCCTTACTTATCGATAATCAGTAATTATCTGTGAAAGAAAGGTGCAAGTTAAGTGACAACTTGTATTTGTGATAAAGTGAAATAAAGTCTTTCTGTGTTGGGTTTGTTTATTAATTAACTAAAGCAGCGGTTTTCAACTGGTGATACTCGTACCACTGGTGGTATACCAGATGTCGCTAAGTGGTACGTGAAAAACTAGAAATTATCTATAAATTGTATAACTTAAGATTTAACATTTTTACTATCTTAATTTCAAAGATTATAATCGTCCATCATGCCTCTTGTTGTTTTAAATGAGTAATGCCCAATAACAGTGACTAACAATAACTAATTCTAAGTCTAAGATTCAATTCAGTAATAATCAATAGTGGGTATTTTAATTATAAATTATGTTTTTGATTTGACTTTTGCTGGTGGTACGCCGACATTAAAATTTGTTACTTGGCGATACAATAAAAATAAAGGCTGAAAACCGGTGATCTTAAGGGCACGAGGAGTCAAAGAGCAACAGACTTTATAAAATTATAACCCAACACTATCTATGACGGGCTTTATAGTCCAATTCGTTTTCTTAAAACTGAATTCATATGTCCTTCTTTTGTAAAATCTGATTGATAAAAATAAAAAATCAGAATATTTTTACTAGAAAATGTTTATTCTTTCATAGTAAGATTACAATGCATAATTGTAGAAGTTAATAAACACAATTGTGGTAAAACACTCATTTTATGAATAACTCTTATGAATATTCATTGATGAACAAAATAAAACATATTCTCCTTTAAAAACACCAAATTACATCACCACTAAAATTCTCAGGATCATCACAAAACACATCAATTAGTATTTTGTGTTTTATAGTAGTAGAAAGATTTTTTATTACATATATGTGGTTAAACTTGGAAATAGATTAAATGTCGTTTGCAATATGATATTAATAGGAGAAGTGAAAAAGATATATTTTTTAGATAGTAAACACTTATTAAACCAATTAATAATTTAGCTTAAAAAATTATATTACTATTAAAAACTAAATAACTATTGTCAAAAAAAATATTTAAAAATTTTTTAAATAATATTTATTTTACTAACAAAATTGACAACAAAATTATTTAACTAAATAATTTAACCATTCAATATATATATATATATATATATATATATATATATATATATATAATGCTTAATTATTGGTGAACTTTATTAAGGATTTTACTATTAATACAATACAAAAATATTTAAATTTTTATTTCTGTAGCCCCTCCTCGTTATGGACCAGGTATAGAATTTATTGCAAATTTTGTTCGTTGTTATATGTATCTCTCATGGCTATTTTTATGTATTGGTTACTTAAAACCAAATCAAGCTCACCAATTTTTATTTTGATTTCTGGTTTTATTTCAATATATTTTATTGTTCTATCAAAATGAAAACTAAATTTAAATATGTTTCATATTGATTGCAGAAATTTTAGAAAACTTTTACAATTAAATAAAAACATTGTCAAAAACTATAAAAGTTTTAAAAATCAAAAAATTACGAAAAACTTTAACTTCGAAATTAAATCAAGATCCAATGAACCTAATTCAATTATAAGTTATTAAAGTCTTTGACTTGACATTCAAACTATTTTCGTAGACAGATTATTGAGCACTATTTCATAATCGAATTTATCATTTTTTGCATTTAATATACTTATATGTAAATCCACTGAGACAAAAATAGAGGTTCATCTTTAATTACATGAACATATTTATTTCATGCTTATAATAATACCCAGTGGTGTTGTGCTAATTTTTTTTTACCGGAACGCGTATATATAATTATATAGACAGGGCCGATCCTGGGTAGGCGGCCGCTCTGTACGGTCTCAGGTCCCAAATTTAACGACGGGGGGGGATAATTTTCCATGATAATCCTGGCGACGATGTTTTTTTTAGGTCTCATGTCCCAAATTTGACGACGGGGGAGATTTCTCCCAATTTTCGCCCGTCGCCAGGATCGGCCCCGTATATAGCATAAAAAGGAAAGGAAACGAAAATCATTACGAAACCCTTTTTGTATATATATGTGTGTGTTTATTACAATAATAGGAACGTTTAATAAAAATTAGTTAACAAATTATAAAATACAGTAGAACCTCGTTATAACGGACCCCGTTATAACGGACTTCAGTTATAACGGACAAAAAAAATCGCAGAAATATATTAATTAAAATTTTCTTATTTTGACTTAATCTCTTAACAAATCCGTTCAATGCATTACAAGAGATATTTATTTCTATCAATTAAACAATATTGATTGTATTTTTAAGTGAATAGCCTTCATATAAAATAGTGGCCTGTTTTAAGAATAAGAAATAAAACCCTATTTTTTTACATTAGATTATTTTATATATTGCGGTATATTTTTTTTAGTGCAATTAAAGAATGTTTTATTTCTACTAATAGTTTGCTGTTCCTTAACCGTCAAAATGGATAAACGAAAAAGAACAATGCTCAATATCAACCAAAAATTAGAAATAATTAACAAATTAGCATCAGGTGTTCCTGTTTCTCGCATATGTGAACAGTATGATATAAAGAAGCAAACTGTATCAGATATAAAGAAAAATGCCGAGAGAATAAATAAATTTGCACTACTCTGTGATGTAGGGAATATGAACAATGAACGTAAAAAAATGAGATTTGCAAAAAATGCATTGCTCGAAGAGGCGATAATGAAGTGGTACATTCAACAACGCTCCTGTGGAATTCCAGTAAGAGCTCTTGAGCTAAAAACTGCAGTAATCAAGTTAGGAAAGTATATGAATATAAATATTAAAGCAAGTGATAGATGGTTGTGGCGCTTTCGAAAAAGACACGGAATATCAAACAAACGGATTTATGGCGATGCAATGAGTTGTGCAGTGGAAGAAATTGAACCATTCAGACAAATGTTTAAAGATTTTATGACTGCTAAAAACTTCTCAAAGTTTCAGATTTATAATGCTGACGAGACTGGTCTACTCTGGCGCACTTTACCTGAGAATACTCAAGCTTATAATTTCGATAAAAATACACCAGGAAGAAAAAGTTGTAAGGATAGAATTTCAGCGTTGCTTTGTGCAAACGCAGATGGCAGCTATAGATTAACCCCTGTGATTGTTGGCAAATCTTGCAAACCTCGGGTTTTAAAAGATGTTATGCATTCTTTGCCGGTAGTATATTACAATTCTAAAAAAGCATGGTTTACTTCAGAAATTTTCAAAAATTGGTTTTTTAATCATTTTGTTGCAGATGTTATAAAATTTAAACATGAAAAGCTTGGAATTCTTCCTGCAGAAGCTACTGGTATTTTGTTGTTAGATAATTGTCCTTCGCATCCGTCAGAAAGTATCTTAAGAACACCAGATGGCAAATTTACTTGCATGTTCTTGCCAAAAAATACAACAGCTCTCATTCAACCAATGGATCAAGGAATTATATTAGCAACAAAACGAATCTATCGCAAGAAGTTTTTAGATGAAGTGATGGTTGTGTGCTTGAATCAAAAAGAGGAAGAAGATACAAGAGGTCAACGCACAGTACAAAATTTGAAAAATTACAATATTAAATCAACAATTTTTAATTTTGCCAGTGCGTGGAAAGAAGTGAAAGAGCTGACACTAACAAACGGTTGGACAAATTTTTTTAATGGAATTGATGAAGATATTGATATTGTTCTTGATGGTATTGAAGTTCGTGACTTTTATGAGGTGATCCAAAATAACGGGGAAACTAAAGTAGCAGAGGATGATGTTTACGAATGGTTGGAAATATACGAAGATGATCCTGGCTATAATATTATGACTGAGGGTGAAATAGCAGATCTGCTTATAAATGAGCAAAACAGCGAAAAAAGTGAATCAACAATGAAGAAAACACACCTCGAAGGGTAAAAATATCAACAATCGCTTCTCACCTTGCCGATCTGATCGCGTTTATTGACACTTCGCCGGACAGTGATTTCCAACAATATTCTATGCACTTTCGCCTTTTTCGCGAGTTAATTATCAAGAAACAACGAGCGCTATTAAAACAGACAACCCTCGATTCATTTTTGATTACATCTTCATGCCCGAAACAATTAGATAGTGAAAAAACGAACTTCCAAGATGAAAAACGGGATAATAATTAAACAACTTTAAGTTAATTTTTTTACCTTGTGGTGGGTTACAGGGTTTCAAATCTTGCTTATCCTTCTAGTTGCCCTCGTAACGCCATACAAAATGATTCTGATCCACTTGGCACCCGTTGCTAGGCAACGTTGGTAATGTGTTCAAGTGGTGGATTGCCCGCAAAAATTGAGTACCATGTGCTAGTACTGTAATTGCTCGGACAACCCTCGGGTTCACGAGCTGTCGATAGAAGACCTGTGCTCGCTTTTGATTCTTAGGTCCCATTATTCTCCTATCTCCTTCAAATGTTAACCTATACTCTCATATCATTCATTATTATGTCCATTTGCTTAGTCCTTCTTACTATTGTCCATGCTGATGATTATTCTTTGGTCGGTACACCCTTGGTTATGTTAAATACACCCACATTATATCTTTCACCCTTATCCCTATTATAACTACAATGTTCCCTATCATTGTTACTATTATATATATTACCTTTATTAATTGTTACTACTATTACCTATATTATTATTTTTATTCTATAACTACTATTATATTTATTGTTATTACTACTATGATTATTACTACTATTATTATTGTTATCATAATTATTATCAATCATTACTACAAATACCATGATTATTATTATTATTACCATTATTATTATTATTATTATTATTATTATTATTATTATTATTATAATAATTACCATTACCCTTATCATTATCGTTATATTTATTAAGATTTTGTAGGGATCCTTCCTTATTCTTCAGCGTTAAAATTTTTTATGGGTATACAACATTAGCCGTAATCCATCTATATTTTTCGGTTTTCGATAAAGTATTTTTGTAAATTCGAAAATTTTAGCAGCGTTCCGCCCTTATTTTACGGTTCATCCCTATTCTACAGTTTTTGACAAAGTATTTTCATTGACTCGGAAAATTTGAGCAGCGTTCCACCCTTATTTTACGCATTCCATTTTTGCGTTACTATTTTTGTTAAGTATTTGAATTAGTTCGGAAAATTTAAGCAGCGTCCCGCCCATATTCTCCGCCTCAACTCAAATTAATTTATTTAATTCTTATTTAAAAATATTATTTTTCATGATTTTGGTCGTTCGGATTAATCTTTTTCCGATGGCTATTCATTTTAACTGTTGCAACGATTTCGCAATTTTCCCCGCTACCCATTCCCTCTTTTTGTCCTTAAGATCTATTTATGTTCATTTCATAGTTAATGAGTGCCCACTGGACTACTCGGTGTTAGAGATTTTGAGCCGATTGTTGTTAAAAATTTATGTCAATTTTACAGAAAACGGATGGTGAAGGAGCAGCTAATAAACTACTCATTTACCCTCCAATTTCCCCTATGTACGGATAATATTGACGTTCCAACTCCTGCGTTCCGCACGCTAAGTCTTCACGGGTACATATCATTGGCGATCTTCCACGCACTTACACGAATCTGTACTATGTAGATTTTGCTTTCTTGCGTTATGTGTTGGCTGTGGGCCGGAAAAAGGAATAACAAATAATATTTTACCATAGCATTTGGAAAAAAAGTTTCGATTGCACTAAGGCTGTAGATATAAAATATTTATTCAGCATATTACATCGGCTACATACATTTGAAATTCATTGTATCCATTCCAAAAAATTTACTTCGAAAATCCCATAAATTTAATTCGATAAATCATCTACAAATTCAATTGGAAAAACAAAATTATCCATAAATTTAATCTGAAAAATCATCCATAAATTCAATTGAAAAATTACCCATAAATTTGATTCAAAAAATCATCCATAAATTCAATTGGAAAAACAAAATTATCCATAAATTCAATTTGAAAAACAAAATCATCCATCAACTCGATCTGAAAAGTCATACATAAATTCAATTGAAAAATTACCCATCAATTCTTTTCAAAAAAATCAACTAATAATATTGCACCAGTTGAGAGTGATCGTGTTCAGGCAAAACACTTACCCGTGTTAATTGCCTGAATGCACGGCTCTCAACCAGCCATACAACCAGTTATACAATTCTATAATGGAATTTTTCTCTGCAAAATAAGACTGAAAATTTGTGAAAACACATCGGTATTTATACCTATTTTTCTCGCGTGTGAAATTTAATGCAGTAAAACAAAATTCGACCTTGTTATTTTCTAGTAAATTCTATTCGTTAATTTTATTATTTTTTTGATTTATTTTTATAATTTTTTATTTAAGATTTTTATTGAATTATTACTAATTCAAATTTTTCGATTTAAATTTCATTTTAATGAACTTTTATTAATTTTTTCAATTTCGTCGAATTTGTTGTGTTTTCTTGTTATATTTGTGTAGGTATCGTGCGAATCTTGGTGCATTTTGTTATTATTTTAATTTTATTTTTATGTTTTTGATTTTATATTTATTT
The DNA here is from genome assembly GCA_022537955.1 of Schmidtea mediterranea. NCBI lineage: Eukaryota > Metazoa > Platyhelminthes > Tricladida > Dugesiidae > Schmidtea > Schmidtea mediterranea. The sequence goes on from CM039679.1 coordinate 118,969,057, forward strand.
ATATTCTCTCAGATTTTAAAGTGTTTAATTGGTGTTGTATATTGTATTTTAAGTTATCTTGGTGCTGGGTTTTCGTGCTGTATTACTGATGCATTTAAACAATTCTCAAGGCTATTGGTGTGCTGGCCCAACACTTGTAAAAAACTTTTATATGCGCATTTTAAATGCATAAGTAACAATTGTGACATTGTTTTTAACCCAGAGTCTTTTTAAGAAGATTTATGGAGTCGATACGAAAATTTACTTATAACGGACTTTCGGTTATAACGGACAACCCCTTCCCCGATATAGTCCGTTATAACGAGGTTCTACTGTACGCATATTAGATACTCAAACAATATTGCATAAATATTTTTAACAATACATGAAAACACTAATGATTTTTATAAAATATTCCAAATAGGTTCGGAAAAACAATCCGGTTCGTTCCGGTTTTTGTTCCGGTTCGGGTTCGGGTTCGGTTCAAACCCTCGTTTATAATAATACATAAAAATTCGTCAAAAATTAGAAAAAAAAATCAGCAATTTTTTTTAATTTTTTTTCAATACGTCAGCAAATTCTCGTTATCAGAAATCATCTTTAGTTCCGGAACGCGTTCCTGTCCAAAAAGGAAGTACCGGAACGACGTTCCGGAGCGTTCCGGCTCGACAACACCATTGATAATACCTCAGCGTAATGTATTTAACGGCAAATCAAGATACAATTATACCAACTACTTTTCATCATGTAATAAATAAAGCCTTGATTATTTGCGCAATATTAACAAAATCAATTTGATTACCCTCACCACTTTATATGTTATGTAAACTTGGTTTATTAATGAGTATGAAATCCTGTATGTTTCATTGATTATATAATTATTTATTATTTATCACAGTGATACATAATGATAAATTTGCTGCAGGCGCCTATGCATGATATATATATATACTGCGCTTCTCACATGAAAGATTTATTTTATCAGATAAAAAACTGTTATAAAATAAACTGTCCCTTTTGTATAAAAATTGTTAGCTAAAGCCAAATCAAAGATTTATTAAGTTAAAACAAGAAACTGGTAACAGACATCTTGAAGATTTTTTTTTACCAAAACTATTTTACACTTAGTTTCATCCTGCATCAAAAAATTGCCCTTACTAATATTGATAGTTTCGGTAAAATATTTTTAAAATATTTCGCTGAAAATTTTATTTAAATTTTGTTAAAGTCTCTGATTTGTAATATTTAGAAAACTAAAGTTTTTAAAATTTTTAAATATTTGTGATTTTGAAAAAAAAAGCAAAATTTTAATTTTTAATAAAATGTTTTGAGAATTTAAAAGCAGAAATTTGTTTAAGTAATAATGATTTGTTGGATATAGGTTAAAGTTCAAGACGAAGTACATGACAATGACTGTTAATCAGTCGAAATTTTTGTAGCTGAATATATATTTGGATTGGTGTTCTCTTTAATAAATATTTGTTTATTAATTTAGGTTTTTATATTATATTTAGTTTATACCTTCAAAAATGCCAATTTCTAGAAAAATATACTACAGAATTTCGTTTATAAAAAAGTAAAATTTGACACGGAAGCGCTTTGTAAACATTGTAATTCAAGCTTTAGTATAATTCATGGTGGTTCATCAGATATTAACGACCATATACAAAGCAAGAAACACAAATTAGCAGTTGCATCGTCAAGTATGAGCAAACCATTAACAACTTTTTTTTGGTAAAATATGATAGCACCGAAGATGACAAGGTAATTGCTAACGTATTGTGTTTTGCTTACCATGTTTAAAAACATGGTAACATTTTTAAGAAAAATTCTTTGTCCTTGTTTAGTGAAAATCTGGCAACACTAAGCGTGATACATTCGGTACGAGCTGAATTACGAAATTATAGTACATTTACATAAAGTAGAAATTACATAAGCAATTATAAATTTAGAACCTTCAAACACTTTTAAAAAATGCTCTCTTCTTAATTCTTTAACAGCCCATATTTTCACATCAAGTAAAAACCCGGAGCGATTCGCTGAAGTTATAGATTCGCACTCTGGCAACATCGCAGCTTCCAATTTAACCGCCGTATTAGGATTGGTCGCTTTAAAATAATTTTTCCATTTAAAAAAAAATCTTCAATTGGATTTAGTTGCGGGCTGCAAGGAGGGGGAAACCAACAAACAATGTCTACTGTTTTCAAACAACGCACGAACACCTTGTACTTTATGAAAAGGCACATTATCTATGATGATTGTAAAATTGCAAAGTACAAATTTATCCAATTTATTAAGACACGTTAAAAATTCGATGAATAGTGTCCTGTTATATACTGTATTTTTTGATTCATGGTAAAATATTCCACTTTTCGCAATTGCCGACGCGTATCGTTTGGAAGTTGCTTCTTCCTATTAGTCTGATTTCCCATATATTTAACAAATTATATGTATATTATACGTGTTAAAACAAAGATTGTTTTAAAATCAGTGATATACTTAGCAATTTATAATTTTAATGGCAATAAAATCATTTTTATTTCATAACATAGTTTATTTATTTGATACCATAGTCTTTTTATTTGAGAACATACAAAAATAGTTTTTTAGGTGAGAAACGCAATATATTTATTTATAATATGTCATTAAGAGGTTTTTAATATTTTTCAAATATTAAAAAAATGTCATTTTTATATTTAATGCGTATGTTAAGAATATTTTGTTATTTTCCAATCTATTTGTTTCCTACTCCTCGCCACTCAAGTAACAATATTTGAACTCTTATTTAGTAAAATAACGTGAAAGATTTCGATTTTTAAAAACATCATTTATGCAGCGAAGCAAATTTAATAATTATACAAATTCAAAGTTATAAAACAAACGATCTGACAAATAAAAACATTTATGATTATAAACGTGATTATTACATGAGTTACAAGACAATTTCATTAATATTCATTTAATTTTCGACTACTGATCAATTTTTTAGATTTTATACAAACTTTTGACACTGTCTTCCGTATTATAAGGCTTATGAACGAGACTTTTATGCTCTCGTTGTACAACATGGCCACGGGTTCAAGTATCCAATACTTTAGATACCCCCGGTTTAAATTATAATGTTTTTAATTTAAATTACAAAATAAAATTGCAGCCTTTTCATCGGCTTTGAAAATATTCTATTTATTATCTTTAAATTTATGTCTGATAAATTTTGAATTATAAACTGTAAATTAATTTTTATTACTAGAATAATAAAATTTGTAAATATTTGTAAACATTTCTTTTGAATGTTTTTTTATTTAGCACCAATGAGTTACCGTAAGATTTATTTTTAGTATTTATTTAGATTATTAAAATATTTAATATTTTAAAATACATTTAAAAGTCAAACCACCTAACAGTTCACCAAAGGCAGCCTATCTACTTACATACTATTATCCGTAGCTCCACTCGGGCACATATTTTCCTAACTTACGCCCACTATATTTGGTATACTTATACTCATATACTTATACAGCCTTTCCGGTTCGACATATATATTATTTTTTATATTGACATCTCTATAGCTTTTTTTTATCTCTAACTGTATAAACCTGTTCGCTCACCTGCCAAAACTCGAACAACTTGATCTTCTTCTTTATTTCATCTGCCCATAACTTCATTCTCAGTTTCCTTTCCGCGGAACAATGTACCAATAAATGTTCTACTTTATCTGCCGTCTATTCGTGGCTCATCAGTTTGTTCACCAGACTCTTAATTTTTTAAAATAAACATCTGGTTCTTCATTCGTCTGCCTGTACTTAAATGCATCTTTAATATCTTGAATAATTGTGATCTTCTTAGTAAACGCTTTCCGCGGTTTTTCTCGATAATCTTTAATCTAAGGATCAACGTTTAAATATTTACTTTTAATCTCCTTGTTCAACCATCATCTCTTAGCAAAATCCCGTTAATTTGTCGATACATGAAATATTTCTCGCATTGTTGGATAAACATTTCCACATCTCCATCATTTGATAAATCTTCTGGAGTCAACTTCCTTATTAAAAGTTTCATTGACATGGTTGTCATGTTAGATGTTGTGAAAACATCTTCATTTAGTTCGAAATCTGTAGTCATTAAAAGTCCAATTAAGGACGCCCCATAAGAAAGGGATGGAGATGATCTTCGCAAAAGTGACAAATTGGGACACTAGGGAGGGGGATCAAGTGTTTAGAACATCCCTAGCAGCATTTGTCGTTTAAATATTATACATAATGGATTAATGAATTTTTAAAATTTTTCTATTATCTTTTTTATATACTATATATGGTAAGTAAGTAAGCGGCATGTTTATGTCCCTCTATTTTTCCCATCATTTTAATTGTGTATGCATGTTTTTTCTCTATTTTTCAACCAATATTATATTCTACTACATATAATGTTGAAATTAAATTTAACGTATATGCTTATAAATTATTTAAATTTCTGCAAATAAAGGATATCTATTCTTGAAAGGATTGCCCCTCGGAGGGGGTTCTCGAGAAAAGGGACAGAAAGGGGCACGGGGGAGGGGATCAAAAATTGCTTATTTTTGGTGGACGCCTTTAATAGATGGTCGAGTATCTATTCGTGGAACAATGTTTATCGGTTATATGGGTGGGATTATTTGCTTTTGTGACATAACATCCTCCAAAATCATGCCTATGAGATAGGAAAAACCCCAGCGTCAATGAAATGCTACAAATGTCAAACATTTACATGTAACCGTCACTCTCAAAAAAAATGTGTGTGTTGATTCTGATAATATAAATAATGAGGCCGATTATGATTAAAAAATACATTGTTTTTTCTTGTGTTTTATGTTTAAATATATTTTTGTTTATTAATAGTTTTGCAAATAAAATATTTTATTAAGTTCATTGACTTGTTTCGTTTACTTTAATTACTAAAAATCACGAACTCTATGTCAGCATCCAACAGTAAATATTTGCTGTAAACTGTATAATGTAAAATTTACGACGTGCACCCATTGGAAGGTTAAACAAGTAAATACATGAAGGATAAGCCATTGCTACAAAGCATATATAAAATTTTCTTGTTTTATTTAATACATATTTTGCAGTAAAAGGTTTTCTTATCATTTATTTTCCACATTCTAGTGTGTATAATGCGCAGGTGGGTATAACCAACACCCTAATATACACAGTGAATTTTAACTAAACTAATAAAAAAGAATCAACATATTGTAAAAAATATAGAAATATTTGAAATGTCTGTCATATAGATCAGAATTTCTCAACCGCTGGTCCTCAGATCTAATTTGATCTTTCAGTGAAAACCTTAAAAATATAAATCGGGAGGAAAAGAAATTACACGTGTGAGTAATGGGTAGATAAATGTGCATTTGTATTATGCAAAATTTATAAATTGCCATACCACGTATTGACTATTTAACCCTCAGTGTTGGTTTTCTGTGCTGTGGACATTTGAATACGTTTCAGTAAAAAAATTTAAATAAAAAATAACATTGTCACAGGTCTTTGAAAAAAGCGCATTTTTCGCGGTCCAAAATGAGTTTTTGGTTGAGAAACGATTATATAGATTGATGGTGGGGAAATATGTTGGTATTATATCCCGCGCATTATATGCACTATAATACAGTACTTATTAAACATCTGATTTATGCTGCTTCCAAGAAACCATATTATTATTATTATTATTATTATTAAACTTTAAAATCTTTTTTGTCGATAACGGAATATTTTATATAAATAAAATTTAAATAAATAACAATGTTATCCAATTTTCGAAATGTTTATTCATAAAATGAAATATGAAATATTATCGACCTAAAATCGGTCTTGATCACTCATAATCAAAATTTAGCTAGAATTTCGCTTTCGCCTCTTCTCTGATTGATATTTTCTTTCACTCAACTGAATTCGACAAATATATTTATTTAAACAACTTTCCGAATGATTTTTTCAAATTCGATTTACCAATATTATAGATTTAATGGATTCAAATAAAAAATTTAAAATTTTTAAAAATTAAAATTTATTTTACATTATTATCATTATAATTATTATTAAATTATTTTTATTATTTATTTTATTTTTAATATTTTATATATATTAATAATAATTTATTTTCTTGATATTTCTTTAATTGATGTTTTATTTATTTTCATTCTAACAAAATAATAAAAATTAATTGTATACAAGACAAATTATTGTCTTTGATAATAAATAACAAAAATCAAAGCAGAAAATAGAATTAATTTTTGATCTTTTGTCAAAATTTTATTTATTATTTTTATGGAAAACTATTTTAATACAGCCGCAGTACCTTATTTTGGAACTATGCCTGTCTCGATGGTGTGTCCGCATTGCAACTCGACTATCGTGACAACGGTGCGCTATGATAATGGAACATTGACATTTCTCTTAGCTTTTATCACCTGTTTCATAGGGTAATTAATTTTAATTCTTTTTTATAAGATATAAAATAAAATTTTTAATATTATAAAAAAATATCTACTATATTATATATTAGGCCCAGATAATATCAACAACTTTACATAATAATTACCATTTCCAATACCAAAACGAAAATTATCTCAAAACCTAAATGATTTAAATAGCTGAAACGAGATTCATTAAATTAAGTAGAATTCTGCCAGGCGCTAAAAACGGGAGGGAATTGAAGTAAAATTTTCAAGTCTAAAACGTTCAAAAATATGAACAGATAAAATCCTTCTAATCTCAAAGATTTTAGCATTCTAAGCAAATTTTAGATCCAAGACTTTTTTCTTGTTTTATGTTTTACATCATATGAAAATTTCTGGTTGAAAATCGTATTTTTATTAATGCAAGTTTTATAATGTAAATCATATTTACTCTGGCATATGAGAATCCAGTACTAATACTGATATTGTTTTTATGATTATTGCAAAGTTTTGGTCAAATTAAATATATTATGTTTATTATAGTATGAAATTTAATAAATAAAGGCTTTTTAACAAAAAATATGAAGGAGTGCAGCGGGCGCGACAGATATATCGAATTCGTCTTTTATGACGGGTCATATGTCTCAGCATTCAGCAGTTGGTAAACTTCTACTGGGATAAATGTGCTCAAGCAGCTGCAAAAGGATTGATTTCATTTGAAAAATAAAGCAAATATGAGTTGAGGATAGTGTTTGGTTCGATTAACTATTTAAAAATTGTAATTTAAAGCCCGTTAAATTATATTTGTCACATAACTCTTCATGAGATTGCTCACTAATTAGAATTATTGCCATTCTGAATGACATTAAATCTTTTTCATCAACAATATTAGTCTAATATATAATCCGCTTTTAGGTTTTGATTTATTTATTATTAATCGCTTCTCAGTATTATTACTTTGGATTAACGTTTCTTGGGTTTCTCATACTGCTCAGGCTTTCCATTAGTTTGTTTTTCCATTATCTAATTAATTTTATTTAAATATTTCCTTCTATCGAACACCATTGAATTTTTTAATATTTTTGAACTCGTATCATAATTTGGTATCCAGTATCCCCAAATATGTCATGAAATTGTAAATTGATACACTAACCAATAAAGCGATGGGAGTTTCTTTTATACTTTTCATATGGGGTCAGACATTTGAAAGACTTTGAGAACGCTTTCATTATTTTTCTTAATAACATTTTAATTAGATGCGTATGTGGGTGTTGCCTTATTCCATTTTTCGTAAAACAGTTTAAAGATGTGAAGCATTATTGTCCAAGATGTAATGCCTTGTTGGGAGAATATCGTAGGATCTAAGCTTGGATCAAATGACAATCAAATAGATGTTCAAATAGATGTCAAATAGGTGTACATTGTAATTGGCAGGTTATGTTTCTTATGATTATTCGACTGAATGTTTGATTTTTACTGTTATTAGATATAAACATAATTATTATGATATTGTAATAAAATTTAAAGAAATAAATATTTATTGTTGATTTTGAATGTGTCAAATGAACATAATCGAATAATTTGTATTTTTAAAACAAAATTTTTTGAAGTTATTTAGATCAGCGGTTTTTAACCGGTTATAAGCCAGATGTCGCTAAGTGGTGCACGAAAAAATATATATAAATTGTATAACTTAAAATTTAACATTTTTACCATATTAATTTCAAGGATTATAATCGTCCATCATGCGTTTTGTTGCTTTAGATGAGTAATTTCGGCTAACAGTGACTAACTGACTAACAATAACTAATTTTAAGTCTAGGATTCAAGTCAGTAATAATCAATAGTGGGTATTATAATTATAAATTATGTTTTCTACAAAATTTGACTATGAATCAGATTTATTTATTATCAGATTTATTAATCACTTAAGAAAGGCTTTGTCGAAAAATTCGTGATTACCATAAATAAATCTGATTCATGGTCAAATTTTTTTGAAAATATAATGTCTTTTATAAATAAAAAGAAATCAAAGGTGAAAATCAAAAAAAAAGTTCTTATGATAAATTATGTTTTTTTTCATATGACTTTTGCTGGTGGTACGCCAACATTAAATTTTGTTACCTGGTGGCACAATGCAAATAAAGGTTCAAAACACCTGATCAAGGTTGAACATAATAAATTGAAATAATTAATGAGTCGTCATGATATAAATTTATTATAGCGATTGTTATTATGTTATTAAAATAATAATATTAGTAAATAATAATAATAACAATAATAGCAATATTAATGTTTGTTTTTACAAAAACAATTTTCTATTTTCCAAACTGCAAAAACAATTTATATTTTTAGGGTTACCTTTATTCCTAGGATCCTTGAAGTTATAAATGTAAGATAATATTAAGATAATATTATATATATATATATATATTTGATATATTATTTTAATATTTAATTTATCCTGTTATAAAGAAACCAAAAAAATAATAATAATTACAATTTAAAAACATAATGAATAAAATATATAAATGATTAAAATAAAATCATCAAATTGTCATAAATTGTCATAAATTGAAATCCTTGTTGTCATCGTCATCATCATCAACTGTCATCTATATGTATAGAATATATATATATATATATATATATATATATATATATATATATATTCTATACCTATTGTATCATACTACATAAAATTTCAATTTTAGAATTTTTATCCCTCACCCATCTGCTAAATTAATTATTTCACCATATTTTTCTTATACTTAAATTCTCTAAAAGTTTGGAGGAGAATTATAAAGAGCAGTGTCAATAAATATCTGCATCATAGTATTTATCTTTGCAGTGGTTATCTTTGCAATCCAAGAACAAAATCGATGACTCTGTCTACTTTACCCACTTAAATACATTAGTTCTATGTAAACGGTTCATAAAATGCAAAACTGACTTTACATGTCTCTGAATTTCAATTAGATGAAAAATATCATATATTGCCCATAATGTGAAATCAACAAAATTTGGCTTAATTATTGAAAACCGCAAGCTGATTTTACGCAATCGGCTCAATTAGATTTTTAATCTGTTGTAGTGTGAACATATTTTAAAAGTAACTTAGAAACATCATCTTACCTAACCAGGGTTGCCAGACCTCCCGATTTCTACGGGAATCTCCCGTTAGGAAAGTATATTTTCCCACTCCTGGTATAAATGGAAAAAGTTGCCGATTTCTCCTCCGATTTTCCTAAATTATGTTTTTCCAGCAATTGGCATCACTTAACATGTTGAAGTAATGCCAATTGGGTGAAAATTGTGGACTTTTTTTCTGTTTTGCCTATAAGTATTGTTCCGACGTCTAAATTTACTTACTGATGTATTTCAAGAAGCTAAATCAATTAAAATGGTAGATCTGTAACAAAATTAAAAAATAATAAAGTGATACAATTAAAAGCTCAATGTATAATATAGTGAATTAATAGAAATGGTGGGCCATCACACAAATAGCCCTGAGAATTGTTTAAATGCATCAGTAATACACCACGAAAACCCAGCACCAAGATAACTTAAAATACAATATACAACACCAACTAAACACTTTAAAATCTGAGAGAATATAAATAAATATAAAATCAAAAACATAAAAGTAAAATAAAATAAATACAAAATGCATCAAGAACCGCACGAAATTTACATAAAAAATAACATAATAACAAGAAAATTCGACCGTAAAATGACCATTTATATAAAAGTAAAAATTAATGAATTAAATGAATAAAAATAAAATATTTTTAGCTGAATAAATTTAATTCAAAATGTTAAAAATAAATTACTAATTTAAATTAAGAAATAAATAAAAATTTAATTTAGATAACACAAATAATTTCAAAGTCGAATTTTGTTTAATCGCAATAAAACTAACACGCAAGGTTAAGGCCAAATTATAGGTATAAATACTGATGTGTTTTCCCAAATTTTCAACTACTACTTTGTAGTATTAATTTCAACCAAATTTAAGATGCACATTTTTTACAAATCTTACTTTGTTGTGTGATTTTTTTAGATATTTTCAGATCATTAATCTACAGTTATGTTTTGTAGCAATATTTTCAGGTTATTAATCTACAGTTATGTTTTGTAGCAATATTTTCAGATTGTTAATCTACAGTTATGTTTTGTAGCAATATTTTCAGGTTATTAATCTACAGTTATGTTTTGTAGCAATATTTTCAGATTGTTAATCTACAGTTATGTTATTTTGGTTTATGTACATCGATGCCCGATTTAAAATTTGTTTATATGAATGCCAAATATACAGTTTATGCGTCGAGATTTTTGCCTAATTCATCTGGTAATTTATTTTTTCTATTATTTTATTTTTGGTGGCCCACAGCCAAAACATAACGCAAGATAGAAAAATAAAACACACTATCGAACTGTGTAAGTGCGTGTAAAATCGCCAATAGTTCGTGCCCGTGAAGGCCCCGGCGTGCGGAACGCAGGAGCCGAAACGTCAATATTATCCGTACATAGGGGAAATTGGAGGGTAAATGAGTAGTCCCTTGGCTACTCCTTCACCATCCGTTTCCTGTAAAATTGACATAAATTTTTAACAACAATCGGCTCAAAATCTCTAACACCGAGTAGTCCAGTGGGCACTCATTAAATATAATATGAACATAAATAGATCTTAAGGACAAAAAGAGGGAATGGGTAGCGGGGAAAATTGCGAAATCGTTGCAACAGTTAAAATGAATAGCCATCGGAAAAAGATTAATCCGAACGACCAAAATCATGAAAAATAATGTTTTTAAATAAGAATTAAATAAATTAATTTGAGTTGAGGCGGAAAACATGGGCGGGACGCTGCTTAAATTTTCCGAATTAATTCAAATACTTAACAAAAATAGTAACGTAAAAATGGAACGCGTAAAATAAGGGTGGAACGCTGCTCAAATTTTCCGAGTCAGTGAAAATACTTTGTCGGAAACGGTAGAATAGGGATGAACCGAAAAATAAGGGTCCTACGCTGCCAAAATTTTCGAACCAACAAAACTACTTTGTCTAAAATTGTAAAATAAGAATGGGTTACGGCTAATGTTGTATATCAATAAAAAATTATTTTATAAAGCTGAGGAATGAGGAAGGATCCCTACTAAAAACTCGATAATAATAATTATAATAATAATAATAATAGTAATAATAATTATAATAATAATAATAATAATAATAATAATAATAATAATAATAATAATAATAATAATAATAATAATAATAATAATAATCATAATGATAATAATAATAATAATAATCATGGTATTTGTAGTAACGATGATAATAATTATGATAATAATAATAGTAGTAATAATCATAGTGGTAATAACAATAATTATAATCGTAGTTATAGTAACAAAAATAATAATATAGGAAATAGTAGCAACAATTAATAAAGGTAAAACATATGATGGCAACAATAATAATGCTAGCAATAATAATGGGAAACATTGTGGTTATAATATTGGTGGGTTACAGGGTTTCATTGTTTGTTTGAACTAATCGGTGGTTGCCCTCGTAACGCCATACAAAATGATACTGATCGCCACTTGGCACCCGTTGCTAAGCAACGTTGGTAATGTGTTCAAGTGGTGGATTGCCCGCAAAAATTGAGTACCATATGCTAGTACTGTAGTTGCTCGGACAACCCTCGGGTTCACGAGCTGTCGATAGAAGACCTGCGCTCGCTTAGCTCTGTCCCTGTGGAAGTATATTCATGAGCGAATGTGGAGAGATGACTTAAAGTTGTGACGCGGGTACTCATAATAATATCTGCGTGTAAACACCTTTTAAGAAGAACTGTAACCGTAAGCACAACTACTTTATTTAAATCGACAGAAATGTGAATTATCAACAGTTAATGCGACGGTTTTGATTGCTGAGCAGCTCGGCGTCGAGCACGTTCTTTGCGTCCCGGCCGACGATTTATTGGTTGAGTTGAGGACTGCTCTACTGGCTGAGGGCCTTTCTGTATCCTTTGTGTCGGGGCGAATATGAGCGGGTAGGTGACCGCTTCCCCCTCCCGACAAACCGCTAGGGCCACTTCTAATCCTCGTATCTGGGTGCGCAGGCTCTGATTGAGCTGTCGCTCTTCGGCCCAACCTTTCTGTGCTGCAGATATTCGATGGTACAACATTTTGACTCTTTTCGGGTCCGACCAAGTCGCTTTGATCTGTTGGACCTCTCTTGTCAGTTGGAGTATTTGATGGAGGAGATCCGCATTTGTGCTCCGCGCGCGATCTAGTTCCGCTTGTAATATTTGGTTAGTGGCCATAACTATAATGGGTGAGTTCGTTAAATTTACTATTAATAATTTATACAAGTTATTTTTATCATTATCGCAAACATAACGATTGAAGCGAATATTCTTAAACAAATGAGCAAACGTAAAAACGGGGTAAAGAACATTTCTATTTCACTAAATAACAAACATCAAACTAGTCCATATAAATTGTTAGGGTCTCTGGAGTTCTAATTTCTTCGGAAAGGACTTCCTTCGGCTCTTCCTCGGAGGAACCACTGGGTATGGGCGTCGGGTATCTCGGACTGGGCGAGGTGGGTATGCTTCTGCGATTCGCCCGGCGAGGATGTCATCTTCTACGTTGGCGAGATACATCCTCGCCTTGACCACCTGTAGGTCCACTTGTTCCTGCACCCGTTCCCATTGGGTGAGGAGTTCTCGCGCATTCATGTACGTTTCCGCGGCCGGGTATTGTTGTCCGGCGAGTCCGCATGGGTCACTGTTTAGGCCCAGTACCCTCCAGATAGTGGGGTACGGCCACCGTTGTTGAATCCTATCGAATATGTCTCGTTTTGATTGTGGTTCCTTCCGGCATTGGTCGTCGGGCATTTGGATGTCAGTCCTTCCGATCGGCATATTCTAAAACGCATCAAAATCAAATGTCGGCGTATAGAATGAGAAAACGGTTTCATTTCGATAATTTCTCGGGTTGGGTATCCAACTCACTAACTACCAGGTTACTATTATCATGCAGGTTGGGTCACTTTGTGGGTCTGGTTCCTTGAGGTGCACTCCTTTATTGGGAAACTATATGATTAATCGTATGGATGTGGTAACCTGATGTTTAACTTATTCGATATAAGCGTCTTAACATCAAAGTTCTTCATGTGGGCGGATATTCGTATGTTGACTTAAGGGAATTTGGACATTGATTTAAAGTTTGTTTACTAACTTTAACTACAGTTGCTCGCATTTTAAGATTTAGGCCGGATGTTGATCCGAGATAACTTGGTCGCGTGTAGGTGTATCCTGGTGGGCGAATGATTTCCGGCGGATTTTACCATTACAACTTAAGCGGTTGACTAAAGGTGAATTACGTTGTTTACATCCGGTGATTGTATGATTCGTGTCGTATTTTTAGAATTACTGGTCAAATGTTCGCCTACACCTGATTATCTCAATTTCCGGTAAGTTATTTCGTTGACTAGTTTAAATGTACTTTATTAGCAACTTTTAGGAAAACTTCTACGCTTATTGAGGTTTCTAAACAGATGCGATACCCTTTTGTTGGAATAATTTCGCTATGTGGAGTTTTGTTTGTTCAATACAAATTTCCGCTTGTCTTAAACTTTAGTGTTTTTTCAATTATATTAATTTAAATGTACGTAAATATTCATTCACTTTACCGCTAATTAATTTGCTATAAATCCTGAATTTACGATAATTAGAAACCTATTTTATCAATTTATAAACTATTCTAGTGCTAATTAAGAGATTGTATTATCAGTAATAAATATCGACATCTGTTATTCCGATTTCTAACAGTCTTCCTTACGGCTATTTGGATCAACTATTACTTCAGCCCACAAAGTTATTTTAATGCTAATCGTTTTAAATCCGTGAATCCAGTTTTACTTTAATTTACATTTTTACGGTTATTCAATTCATCTCTAATCTTAATCTATGAGTTACTTTAATCCACTAATCATAGCTCGTTAAGGAACTTATTGTGTTTATCCTTATTCAATATTTTACTTTACCAAAACTAGATTATTTGGGTTTTTTCTTAATAGTTATTTGCACTAATTTAATCATTTTTACTGTTATCAATAAATTGTTACAATTTAATAAACGATATATTTATTTGTATTCGTTTTATTTTTAATCAATAATTTAATCTAAATATTTGATTTGCTCAATCACTTCTTCAATTTTATCAAAACGAATTAACGGTGAATTATGTGGGGTGATATTAAATTTTAATCAACAATTAAGTTAAGGGATTTCATACTGTTATTTGAAAATCGTTTTACCTTTAATTGATACGTTTCTTTATTTGAAATCAATGAATTCGATTCTTGACTGCTTTCATTTTTATCGGGGTTGATTTGGATTAGATCAACACATTACTCGTTCTTACCCAAAGATCAGATTACTTTTATTGAAATGAATTATAATAATTTAACTGATGAAATTATTTGCTAATACCCTAATCAATAATTTACGAGCATTTAACTTATCTTTACCCAATATTTACTTTAATTTTTAGCCATAAAACGCTTTACTTCTACAATCAATGGTTATTTTAATTTTTATCAGTAATTTCAATTTGATCGAATTCAATGATTCCCAATAAATTTTATTTATTTCAAGATGTTAATCTAAAATAGTTATAACAACGATTTCAGTTAGTTTAACCCAAGTACCCGTTCCCTTTAATAGGCCTTAGACGCATATTGTGTTCATATTATATTTATTGAGTGCCCACTGGACTACTCGGTGTGATAATTTTAAGCCGTATGTAACATAATTTTAGGTCGATTTTACAGAATTGAGAAACGAGGAAGCAGCCAGAGACTTCTTCCTTATTTCTCGCTTAAGCTATAGGGATAATATTGACGTTCCGACCCCTGCGTTTCTCAACGCCGAGTCTTCACGGGTACGTATCATTGGCGATTTTCCACGCACTTACATGCATCTGTACTATGTTGATTTTACTATCTTGCGTGATGTGTCGGCTGTGGGCCGGAAAAATTTCGACATTTCAATTTAGTTTATGAAAAAAAAAATATATATATATCAAATAATTCATGTGTATTAATAATATTTATTAATTAGGACAAAATAACAGAATTACCCTTCATAACCATTCCAAATATTTCAAACCATAGCATAAAATATCATAATAGAAAGCATAAATGCCTCTCTCCCCACGTCGCCGTCAAGCAGAGCTCTACAGAGATGCTATGAACGTGACGTGGAAAGAGGGCTCCAACCAAAATATTTCTCACCTAAAATCAGTTGAATTAGTTCAAATAGCTTGAAAATAAGGTTCTAAAATAGCTTCACAACGATTGGAAAATAAGATTTTCAAAATAGTCTACAAACGATTTCAAAATAGTTTCTAAAAATGGTTTTAATCAGTTTGAAAATATGGTTAGTTTTCAAAATTGGTTAAAGTCCAAAATTGGTTTGAAAAATGGTTAGTTAAATGTGAAAATGGATCAGTATATATACCTATTTGTGTGACGTGTGAAATTTGATGTAGTAAAACAAAATTCGACCTTGTTATTTTCTAGCAAATTCTATTATTTATTTTTATTATTTTTCGATTTATTTTTATAATTTTTTATTTCGAATTTTTATTGAATTATTGCTAATTTAATTTTTCGATTTAAATTTCACTTTAATGAACTTTAATTGATTTTTTTCAATTTCGTCGAATTTGTTGTGTTTTCTTGTTATATTTGTATAGATATCGTGCGAATCTTGGTGCATTTTGTTAATATTTTAATTTATTTTTATGTTTATTATTTTATATTTAATTCTTTTATTTCTCAGATTTTATCGGGTTTACTTGATGTTTCAGTGGGTTTATTTAAATTGCGTGTTATTTTTGCGTGTGTGTTTCTGATCCATTTAAACATTTTCCAAGGCCGTTTACGTTCTGGCCCAACAATATGGATAAGGGTGAAAGATATAATGTAGGTGTATTTAACATAACAAAGGGTGTACAGGCCAAAGAATAATCATCAGCATGGGCAATAATGAGAAGGACCAAGCAGATGGACATAACAATGAATGATATGAGAGTATAGGTTAACATTTGAAAGAGATAGGAGAATAATGGGACCTAAGAATCAAAAGCGAGCACAGGTCTTCTATCGACAGCTCGTTGGACCCAGAGATCGTTCGGTCAATTATAGCATTAGCAATAACGCTCACTTTTTGCGGACGATCTACCCACTCGAACACAGTTCCAACGTTGCTCAGCAACGGGTGCCGAGTGGTAAGCGAAGAATATTTGTATGGGGTTGTCTGGGTAACAACCATATAGTTTCAAAATATCAAAACCCAGAAACCCACCACAAATTAATATAAATTTAATTAGTTCATTTTCTTGATTGAATTTTTTTTTGTGCAATAACATTTGAATTATGTATCTCTTTAATTTATATATAAAAAAATATGTATAAAATTTTTTTTAAAAACACCAGTCAAATTTTTATTTTTTTCGTTACTACTAAACGTAACGTGAAATCGCCAACGGGCTTGCGTTTTTCAAGAATTAATCCATATTGATAATATCGGAATTTGTAATATAAACTCTAAAAGATCTTATATTTTTTTATTTCAAAGATATTTACTATTCCATAATATTATAATGTTCTTTAAATGCATTGATAAATTAAAAGCGAAATTTTAAAATATTTGTTAACAAATAATTTTGAATATTAATATTTACTAATTTTAGAACAATGAATTTTAAAACTTCAAATTCTCATTCTTTGCACAAATATATTTAATTTTTTATCTGGCAAAAACCAGTGTGAATTTCAATTAAGAAAATGAGTTAATATTTTTAATTATAAATTATGAAGATTATATAAATTTATTTAGCTGATCCAGTAAATAATAACGGTGAGATAGAATTTATGATATTTTAAGATTTTATTGGAATTGCGTTAAGTAAACTTAATATTGATAAAATATTCAATAAATGCTATATTGTTTAACCTTAATATGAATCTTTATCATAAACACAAGGACTTGGTCAAGAAGAAAACTCTTCAAATTTAGTTATGGTAAATTAAAATTACATGTTAACATAAGATTGAATCAATTTTTGGCATGTTTTTGAAGGTTATTATACAATAATAATACATTTTAAACACGCAGAAAGCATACTTTTCTAAACACCGATCACAATAGTATGTAGTTTGCTTTCATTTATAATCGCTTTCCCCCTTTTAATACTTTTGTCCTGATATTTCATGGGGAATTGGAGCTCTGTCAGTCAATGAAGAAGTAAAGCAAATTTAGCATCACGCATTGAATGACCATGTTTTGTAAGTCATTGGATAAGATGGCCACTTCACACTTTGCACGTGATTAACTCAAAGCAGGGGCTTATCAAGTATTTATGTGTACATTATAACCTTAGAGAGGCATAGATGAAAGATGTAAAGTGGACGAAACATTTTTAAAACTCCGTGAGATGAAAATTTATTTCCGCTACCAAAGATTTCGAAGTGTGAATTCATTTAAATTTAACGATTCTGAAACATCCATATTTTTTAAGCATCTTTAAATCTGTTTAAATTTGTATATTTTCAAATTTTCAAACATTATGCAAACCTAGAGTTAACAGTTATTTTCCGGTAAATATTACAGAAAATAAAGAATGTTACAAAGACTATTGTACAATACTGTTCTGATCCCTGTGAAGAACTAATCAACGTGTCTAAGAAAGAGATTTTACCTTCTAGAATTGAATATTAGTATTGGTGGAGTTAGCATTGGATAGGATGAAGTTGAGAGGTACTGTGTAGACTATGAAAATGTTGTCAATGTGTCTTTTCCAAAATAGGATTTGATTCCCGAAATTGGCGAAAGGTTGTTACCCATCGCTTAACCATGAACTTGTTTAAACCTCAATTAAAACAGTAGCTTGGTAATTTCTATGAAGTCTTGTTCTAAAAAGTTTCCGAAATCAGTTTCTGCTTTTGGAGTTTCGAAGAAGGAGACTACGAAGGTGAGGACATTCTGACGGGTTTTTTAGGATTTCAGCAAGAATCACTATCAAAAATTCTTGCTGAAATCCTAAAATTCTATCCTTAGCAAGACTTCGTCAGGAAATCTACCATTACGCCTCGCTTATCTACGGGTCTCCATGGTAAGATTAATTCAATGTTGAAGGGCTCTATCAACACTGACAGTTTTAAAGTCAATCATCTTTGCTCTTGAAAAGGGTACCGTGTGTTGATTTTGAGAGAGGTATCACTTGTTCCATTCCTGGAAATATTCAAGTAGTGCTTCCACGCTAGTCAGAATGGCCGCTGCTATTAAAATAATAGTGTTGTGCAAACTTTACAATGATAATTTATAAAAATTGGACCTAAAGGTTGACCAGGTTCAGATTTATAAATTATTTTAAGTGTTAAGATAATGCATGAAATTTGGAACATGAAAAGAAATCAGATGTGAAAATCAAAAGAAGTTCTTATTATAATATGAAAATACCTACGATAAACTCAAATGTGCCAATTACTTGATGATCATTCTGTAAATCTTTCATTATTTGATATCATATTATAACCACGTCCCAGGCTTAATATTTACTGCATATATAGTGTCTGAAACATTTAATTTTTTATATAATTTTACTAAATTTTAATCATTTAAAATTAAATTACAAACGCGTTTCAATGTTATTTGTTGCTCTTGAAAAACTTTGTTCTAATTGCTAAGTTACCAGTTGAAAACTATTATGACACAATATGATAACTAAAATCTGCATTGCAAGATCTAAGTGAATGTTAGGTTTCCTGACGTATCTGTGAAATGGGTTTTTCTTCCAAGGCACAATTGCAAACTAAATATAGAAATCGATTGCTTTTGTATGTTTCCAACATGGATCTGCGTATGGCCAAAGTTTAAATAAAATACAAGCTCATCCATTACTTTTAAAAAATGGAATATTAGAGTGCAAATTTAAAATTCTTAACAATTATACCATATAATGGATGTTGATGTTTTCGTTTTTATTTATTATTTCGCGTTCTCCTTTAACCGACGCCACAAAACTCTAGTTTGATAATCGCAAGTCTAGAAATGCCATATTTAATGTAAAAATATTTCGAAAGCATGCAATTCTTAGTGAAAGTCTTGGTTATATTCTTGGCATAGGCACGCATGGGCATTTTATATTTTAAACGGGCATACGGGCACCATGACGGCTCACACCGGGAATTACCGGGCTATGCACTACATAATAAATAGCACATACATAAAATATACACTTGACAAGATAGACATTTTCAGTAAACAAATTTCAGTAGATTATCAAGTCATTTAATTGTTAAATAAATTCGCTTTACAAAGTTTTACGGTTTGATAATAACATTATCGGATAGTGTTATTATCACTATCGAATATGTCGATCCGAAGATGGTCAGCACTCCAAATGCCAACTTCTTCACCTCACTGTAGCAATCTAAAAGACTATTCTATGCGTCGAATATAAGTGCCTCATCTTGCGATATTTCTGTTAAAGATGTCCACTTTTGTTGTGTTACGTACATACATTTCTGGACTTCCAACTCTTCCGTCTTACTTTTCAACTTTGTAAATTTTGAACTCTACAAAGCTTTACTTTTTAAATTGATCAATTGCATTTCTAGAGATCCAGTATCAATTGGAAATGACTCAATGTTGATTTCATTACTATTTGTGTTGAGAGGATTTACTATGAATGCTTAAGTGTTTTTTTTGTTTTAAATTGATCAAATCTGTCAGTAAATTCATCTTTATCTTTTTTATAACTGTTCTGAAGTAATTTGTGTCAACAATTGCACTGGTTATATTGCGATATTGCTTTAGAAATTGAAAATGAAGTAATTTACCTTTCTGAATATCTACTGCAAAAAGAATTAATTTTTCTTCATAACAAACCAATTATTCTACCAAAACATACGCCGGGTTTTCCTTTCCTTGCAGTTTTAGATTCAATTCATTTAATTTCTCTGTGATATCCACCATAAAGTAAAATTTTTGTAACCATTTGTCGTTCTCTAATTCAGGGTGATTAATGCTTTTTTTCATTTAGGAATGTATTTATTTCATTCAAGCACAAACCAAAACGTTTCAACACCTTACCTTTGAAAAGAAGGAGGTTGGAATACTGATTCTCCATTTCGTTTAAGAATTCTTTAAACTGACTATGATAGAGTGCTTTTGACAAGATGTTGTTAACAATCTTGATAACCAAATTTATGACCTCAACTATTTGCGTTGGGAATGTTTGGGCATAAAGCGCTTCTTGGTGTATTATGCAGTGAAACGTAAGAATTTTGTGATTTATTTTGCTCGGAAGAATCGTTGTTGATCATTTATTTTTTCCTGTCATACTTCTGGCTCCATCAGCTGCTATTAAAACGATTTTATTTCCTTCAAGGTATTTTTGCACAGCATTCGCTATATTTTCCCTTCCAGTTTTTCCCTAGAGCGGTAGCAATTCTAGAAACTTTTCTTTTGGACTTTGGGAAGACATAAATTTGACAAAAAGGGCAACTTCTGTCGTGTCTTTTATGTCCCAAGAGTCATCTATAGCAAGTGATAAGGCAGAAGAAAGTTGAATATTTTACACCTGCACATACTTTACATTTGAAGATATTTTAACTATTCTATTTTGTACTGTTTTAGGAGATAGTAGCAAATCTTTGATATTTTCAAGATTTTTGGTTTGCTTTTGAAATCACTAAACAGTTCTTCAGATGCACGTATAAAGTAATCTTTGACATACCATCTGTGAATGGTTTACATTTTTTTGCAATTTCTAGTGATACTACGAAGCTTGCCAGATTACCATTACTCGTAGATTGCGTCCATTTACCTAATTTGGAACTTGATTGTTGTTTTTGTTTTTGGAGCTCGTTGACAGATTGTTTTTGTTCTTCGCCGGCTGGATATTTATTAGCAAACTGAGTATCGTTTATATTGAAGTGTTTCTTTAAATTTATTGAATATATATTTTAATAAAAACACTTTCGCGGTAATATCCAACAGTAGTTTTTAGTTTATTTTTTGACAATTCTTATTGAATTCAAAAAACTAGTTAGGTAAAAAGTATGTATAGTATGTATTTAAAAAATATATTACTTATTATGCTACCTACCTTTACTTCTGATTTTCTAATTATTATTATTATTATTATTATTATTATTATTATTATTATTATTATTATTATTATTATTATTATTATTATTATTATTATTATTATTATTATTATTATTATTATTATTATTATTATTATTATTATTATTATTATTATTATATTTGTACATACATAACTTTGAAAATATAATTCGCTTCTAACTCTTTACTCGAAACAACAAGCTATATGTTACAACCAAAACACTGGTGAAGACGCCAAATTTTCTTGCGTTGAAACCAAATTAAACCTCATAGAAACATCAGATGACGGCGTCATTCGAGAGCTTCCAACGGACGATGACGACAGTGATGACGCGTGTCACGGGGAAGGGTGAGGTAAAAAGCGAGCACAAGTGGCTGTGCCTAATCCTAGTTAATCGATAATATACATTTTTTATATTAAAATATATTATTATATAAAAGTTTAATGAAGAAGTAAACGGTAATTGTGAATATTTTATTAAACATAAATTAAATCATCAAGTAATTTTCCATATTTCCAGAGTAAATTACATATTAAAATAAAATATAATCAACAACTTTCAGTCAGTTTGACAGTTATTCAGTTCACTTGGGACTGAGGCTCTTGATGAGTTCTTTCTTAGCTGGGTCTGTAAGCAAAATCTTCCGGTGGTAATGATCAACCTGATACAGTATCTGGCGTTGTTCAACATGCATCCAAAGTGAAGTTAATTCTGCCTTCTGTCGTTGATAACAGTTTAAAATAATTGGCTGCTGCATCTCGATACTTAATGTCCTCAGTTATCATCTGCCTTTGACATTACTTCATCTTCAATGACACTGCTGACTGCTGGTTTTTATCTCATAATAAATGCGATTTAGAGCAGTACTATTCATAGACCGTTAATGTTTTTCGTCCATTCCATCAGCCAGATATTCAAAGACCATTATTGCAGTTGCCAAGTGCGAGACTTTGAAATCATTACCCATACAGTTTGAAACACAATAGCATGCATTGAAATGGTTTCATAAATGAAATAATTAAACCATCTACCCTTGAAAAATATCTTTTATGATTTAAAATTATCTTAAAGTATTATATATTAAATTAAAATACTAATTAAACTGCATCTTCATTCAAACTATTAAACAAATAGCAAACCTGCTGTAGTGAGTTGAAAAATCCAGTAGTATAGAATGCAATGCAAAACTAAATCTGATAATCGATTAAAACTTCGTAATACTTTAATAATATTAGCCAAATTGACCAGACAACTGGCGTATTCTCTATTATTACTCAACAACGCATCAAATGATACAACTAACTAAATAAATATACTGTAGGTATGGTAAAATATGGTATTGGCTTGAACATTATTAATTATAAATCAGTTCGGCTACGCACACACTTCCACCAGTAATGAAGAGAACTTGAAGGGCCTGTGGGAGATCACTTCATATTGTAGTATTGGTCTCAAATTTTTACCTAGTGGTTAATACACTAATCCTTCTAAAGTAAGAGGGTTACCAATGTAAAATAATAATTTAAAAAATTTTCAATATAAAAATTGGCCAGACTAATATTAAAGCGCCTTTCAACAGATGCTTTACTTGATACTATCCCTGTAGCTTTGAATTTGATAAACATTTCTAAATTCTTTGGTATGTTAATAATCTTTCCGTTAAATTGACGCTCTACTAACAACTGATCAAATTCTATAATACCAAGCGCATTCAGCCAAGAACTTAATCTTTGTTGACATTCTTCTGTAAATGTTATATTTTCCATATAAGATTTTTATGTTGCACTATTTCATGTGTCACAAAACCATATCTCCTTTCATTTTATTTTTTACCTCTGGTTATTTCTATCGCATTTTGAAGCATTTCATCTAAAATAAACCAGTTGCAACTATCCTACAGTGATAAATTCAACAACCTATAAAAAGATTATAATGCGTCAATAGCAATATACTGTTTTAAAATTACATGTCTAGATCAAGTATTTCCTTTTTTTTAATTCAGTACGTTTTTCAAATGCGCTATTTCATTGCGTTTCCACATATCTTGAAATAAATTTATTTTTGATGTTGTCATTAAGTAAGCATAAAGCAGCTGGTATAAAATCTACTTTTTCAAAAAAGTCATTGATTATTATATTCACGTCGTGTGCAGCACAATATCTTGGAAGAATATTGTATTTGTCAATAAAAATATCTTCCTTTGTCCTATTCATTTTTCTTACATAGTTAGAAATTAAACCTACTATGGTAAGTTCATTTTATTCAACAAATTGTATAACTTCAATGGTTTTTCTTTAAAAAAACAGGAAGTTTCGTTTTCTACACATATACTTTTAAGAAAAATAGGCAAGGACTTGTCTTCTAAAAGTAACATAAAATTTATATGTAACGGTTTGGTCACATGGTTTTTCCACCCATCCATTAATTTGCAACAAAACATCTTATATTTCATAAGCATGCTTTGCGAATGCTCTAAGTACATTTTGCAAATCATTATTCTTATCGTCGAGCATCTCGGTAATATTACACAAGATCAGAGTAGTATACTGAGTTGAGTCTGGCGTTTTTTTCAGAAAAATCAACAAGGATAACACCACCGGCATCCAAAAAATGCTCAGCATCAGGCTTTTTTCTGTGGGAGGTTCCAGATTTTATCTTCTTGGAACCTAATTCTCCTTGAAATTTCCACTCACTTCACTCACATTAAGAGTCTGGCAGATACTAACTGAGAAGGGTTTCATCTTGCGTGATAATATTACGCAGGAACGCCTCACCATGCTGTTGGTAAAGAAGTAAGTTTGCTTGAGAGTACTTCAGTTGTTTCTCACACATCTCTTATGAAAGAAAGCGGAAAACAAATCTGGACACCAGCGTTCTTACTTCCAATTTATGCAGAATTGTTTGTATGGTTCCTTTGCTCACATTCACAGCATCAGCCAGTGCCCGCATTGTGATTCGATGGTCTTCTTGCAGTAAAGATCCACACTTTCCTTTAATTTTGTCAGAAATTTCAAATTGGCGTCCAGTGCTTTGGGAGACTGGGCATGTCCAGGCTATATTCCTTTCGATAATTCCAAATTTGTTTCTAACTTGTATCTGAAATATCATTCTTATATAATTAGCATTAAACAAAATTACTAAAAGCTTTTCCAAATAAATAAATAAGAACATATTTTTCACAAATTTTGCATTATTACTTAATTTAAAATATAAAACAACAGATTTTAATAAATAAATTCCTTAAGTTCCAGCAATTCAATAATCAAAACTCTAATGATTTTAATTGTTTGATTTGGAGAGATATTGCCTATAAATCCATTGAACCATAAACAGTGACATTCATATTTGAAATTATATTGAAATATTAAAAGTTTAAAACTATTATATAACATTCCATTGATTTCTGCTTTTTTATACAAATTGTTCTTTTTTGATACAATTCTTTGTTATAATTTTCATTATATCATGTCAGTATTTCTACAGCAATTGCTCCAGGTTGATCCAAAAAACATGCGCCTTCAACACCATTATTCTGAAGTTTGTTCATCAATAGGCATTGAAATCTCATTTGAGATCTCTTAAATATTGGTTTAGTACGATGCGTGTAACTGTGGGTGTTTAAAAACAATTTATATATTTTAAGAAGTTTTTATTAAAATGAAAAATAATTTAACATTCTAAGATAAGTTATTAACTATGCCTTCAATTATGGCATCTGAGACTCCTTACCAGTTTTATCAATTTTTTTTATGGTGGACTTATTATATCCCTTTGTGAACAAAGCAACTTGTACCTCACTCAAGAAACCTAAACAATACGATTAAATATGATAAACGAGATAAATAAATTTATCGGTATGTCAGAGAATCGAATACACGTTAATGGAGGTCAAATATAAGTATAGATGATTTATTAAAGGCGATGTATTTAAAAAAATATTGAGTCAATAAAGGCAGGTAGGTATACATAATGACAAAATATTTAACAAAAATCATCCACAATACAAGTTTCATAAAATTAAGCCACTTTTCCATCATCTCATTTAATAAATGAATTTCTTTTCCAATGGAACCACTAATAAAATGATTCGGTATCTAATTATACACAGAATTTAATATTTTACGTTATTGATAATTCAATTTAACACCCAACAAGTCACTATTTTTTATATATTTTGATTTATTTTTATTTTTTTTTCTAATTCTACAATTTTATTTTAGAACCTCAACAATGTTGTAGAAATGGTAAAACATAATTATTTAAAATAAATATTAAATTTTATTAAAATTCATCACTCTTGTTTACATCTTAAAGCTGGAAGTGTATATTAAGTCAAAATTCAAATGAATAAGTTAAATTCATTTGAAGTTTATAATATTTAATGTAGTATAACATTTATAAAGAAATATTTGGTAAAATCGAAAGAATTACACATTATTCAAGTCAATCAGATAACATCGTTGTCTATTCAAATTTAAAAGTAGAATTTTCAATTTAAATATATTGATTAATGGTGTAATAATAATAATGCAATAACAATAAATTTATTTTAAAACACAACAAGATTTTTCTGATAACGGAAATATCGGATTAAGTATCATAAAAAAGTAATTTAAAAATATTCAAAAAACAGCATAGATAATGCAAAATATTTAAAAAAACAGCATAAGGATACGCATTGACTAAATTTTCACTGAGACTTTGCAGGTTTGGCTCAAATATTTCTGCCGAAATTTCAACAAATGAATAACAATAAATTGTCTAATTATCAACCTCACACAAATTTTCAAAATATTCACCAATGTGATTAATGCATTATTGCCATCTTACAGGTGGTTTGTTGATGCCTTCGTCGAAGAATTGCTGTGGCTTCAAATTTGTCCATATTTGGATGTCGTGTACACATCTGAAGAACAGGCATAACCTTTTCCGTGTAATACAGATTTTATTGATTGGAAGCGGTAAAGATCAGAGACGAAGCTGTTTAATCTTCTCATGTGTGACGATAATGGAATGAGGCCTCTTATTGTTATGCTGAAGATAAAGGTTGCCATCAGATATTAGTCTTCGGCGTTTTTTAAAAACAGCTGCGTTCAGTTTTTCCAATAGGTCCCAGGAATATTTGGTAGTGATAGTCTCACCAGGTGATATCCTACAAGATATCCTACAAATAATGTTTTAGAGTCCTAGAATAGACTCATCATTAATTTCTTGTTGGTAAGGATGGCTTTTGATTCCGTAACGGGTTAATCTCCAGTACATCATCAAGACTTGTGACGTTGTCGGCCACTTTTCTGCCAA
Organism: Schmidtea mediterranea; assembly: GCA_022537955.1. Taxonomy (NCBI): domain Eukaryota; kingdom Metazoa; phylum Platyhelminthes; order Tricladida; family Dugesiidae; genus Schmidtea; species Schmidtea mediterranea. Next base: position 118,995,983 of record CM039679.1, read on the forward strand.
TAAGCCCAGTTTTATTTAGAGGTAATAAGATGATGCAGGAAATTGTTGTGGTCGTACAGTTGAAGCTGGTTTTCATACGTTGTAATTCTTTTCGTCTTTGCTGCACTGGTAACCGCATATGGGATCTATACGTTGAACAGGTAGCGCTTTTCCATTTGAATCAATCCTCTTCTAACTCTTTTTTTTTGCTCTAAACAATTTTTCGTATTGTGGCCGTCAACTAAACAAATACATGTTTGTCTCAATTCTGTTAAACTTAGTTTTTTGAAATTTGTTAAATATACGAAAAGATGTTTTAATTTCAAATATGGAAGTTGTCGTATACGTAGTTCAGCACCCAAATAATCAACAAATTACACTAGCCCTCAATACAATACCTGTTGTTTTTCTTCTTCAAACATTCGTTTTCGTACTCTATTGCGTGTTTTCACAAACATATATATGTATTGATACAAGTTTCTCCGCCTGCTTTTCCATTTAATCATAAATATCGCGAGTTGCAAGAATAAAATTCAAAAGGGTTTCATACAATTTCAAGCGCTGAGAATATCAATATTAACCTGTTGAAGGGACTGATTTGTTGCGTTGAGTCTGCTCATTATTATATGCCATAAAACTGTCATTACCGCCGTATCGAACTCGTTCATTTTGTTATCAAAATATTTTGCCTCCAGGTATGTAATTCTATGTTTAGTATTATCATCATAAAGTTCATTTAGAGCAACCCTAATTTCTGCATAACCCTTAAAAATAACTATGACTGTGTCCAGGGACGTACGCAGAAAAAAAATTTCGCGGGGAAGATTTCCAAAATAAATTTTCATTAAAGGGTTTTATTGATTTTGTATATATATATATATATTACATGTAAATTATTAACTATAAAAATCTTATAAAGCTCATTTCTAAACAAAAATTATTAGTGGTACTTGACAAATTTCAGTTATATCCAAAATACTTTAATTTTTCTAATATAATACCTTAGGTAATAAATTATTTTATAAACAATGCTAATTAAAACTCAGAAAACATAAGAAAAATTAACATTTTTATTTAACTTTTAACACTGAATTGAATTGGATATTTTAAAATTTTATTTATATTTATATTTAAAATTTAAAAATTTAAATACTAAAAATACTAAATATAAAAAATTATTCCACTAATTATAAAAGTATCAATCTTTTTGAGCTCTTCACCAAAACGTCTTAAACTTTCTCAGCGTCTAAGGATGCACACAATTCCTGGTGAATGTTCATTATAGCTGAGCCATTCAATCTCTGTTCTGATGTCGTGTTCCGTAAGTAAGTCTTAATTCAACGCAACGCAGAAAAATATCGTTCAGCTATGGATGTTGTAACAGCTAAAGTGACAGACAACTTCAATATATTGTAAATCGTAGGATATCAATTACTGTTGCAAATATTCAAGCAATGAATGAAGTCCATTGAAATATATTTTTGAGGTATACAATGACGACTCCAATGACACCTCATCTAAAAATACTTCTTTATTGCAAATTAAATCATTTTGTCATTGTTCATTGATGGCTTCTATAGACAGGAGGATTTTGTCATCTTCTGCTTGTTTAATCTGTTGAGGAAGAAAAGGTTCTATGTTCTGCAAAATATTTTTGTGACGTAAGAATCTATCTTTAATTTGAGATGTGAAGAAATCGAGAAACGGCAGAAAAAGTGATATCATGTAATACTCTTTTGGACTGTCGGTTTGTATATTTGAGCGCTGTGTCTACTTTGCAGTTCTTCTCAGAATTTCGAGCTCGCAGGCACCTGATGAGCGTTTTTTCCCGTTGGCGATATTCTAAAAAAATATAATTCAAGAAATACTTCCAAAACAATTTCTAATTCCAGGAACAGTGCAAGCGCAAGAAACAGCTAAATTGCAACAATGGCTTGCACAATGTACGTAAATCACATTTGTGAATATTTTTCATATTTTCTCTGCACAGTCATTATATTGTCCACTCATATTACTAGCGCCGTCGAATCCAATACCTCGCAAATTATTGGGATCAAGGCTCTCCAAGAGATTGAATTAGCGTCTGAGATAAAGAAGATTCACGAGTATCGCTGACAGGTACAAATTTCAGGAAGTCTTCGCGAAGAACAAATATACCGTCAACTTGACCGCATACCTGACGTTTATTAAAAATTGTTCAATTCCTGATATATTTGTTGTTTCATCCGCTAAGACAGTTTTTAACCTAACTCACAACTTTTGACATTAAATTTTGGAGTCTGGGATTTATCCCTTAATTCCCTCTGCGTACGCCCATGACTGCATCTGCTTTAGCGCACCATCAAGACTGAGAAAGCGATTTAACAACGAGACCAGTTTCTTTATTTTATCCATCTATACGTTGAATCAGAAAAAAGTTGTATAAAGTTTTAATAAAGCCGAAAAGGTTGACAGTTTCTAAGCAACAGTCAGCAACACAAGCACCTACAAGATTTGCGTAATGTGCTGTACATGGTACGAAATGAGCAAGTTGATGTAGATATTTATTCTGTCTTGTCTGCCTGTGTAAATAACATCCATGTTTGCAACATTTTCATAGCTTTGAGATCTACAATTATTAATATCAAGACCAAAATTTTCAATAAATATTAATATCTGGTTAGTTCCGAGGCTGGGACTTCAAGAAACCCACTTTGAAATCCGTCTCTTTTTGCTAAATAATTTGCAAGGTCGAAGACGAATATACCAACCATTTTCTGTTAACCTATTCGCCGTTGCTCTTATTTCTTTTAAATATACAGAATACTAAAAATTAGATTGAGTGTTGTTTTCTTAATGATTTTGAATAATTACCATTCAAATTGTGATTTATAGGCATTCAAATAACTTGTTCACGTAATTCTTTAGTTACATTTACCCATGTGGTGGATCCATCTGTTGCCACTAAAGGATGTTCGAATTTTTCTAGCGAAATTGAAGGTAAATTGAGTCATGCAGTACCAGTCCCGACAGTTATAATTAAAAATTGAAGATGAGATAACAATGCTAGGAAATTCGGCTTGAGTCACGGTATCTGCAAATTCTGGATAAGAAGAAATGTTGCTGATATTTCTTTTTCACGCCATTTTATTTTCTGATGGTTACATCAATAGTGTTAAAATTATTATTTAATTTCGTTTTTCTTCACCATCATAGATTCGTTTGGAAGACATTACAAAAGCTACGGATGCTAAATATTCTATCTCTATTACAAAAAATCAAAATGTAAAATTAAAAAAGAAACACGGGTTAAAAAAGGAAGTACTTACGCTTATGTCTGAAAAATTATAAACTTCAGTTGTATTATTCAATAAAATATTTAAAATTATTGATTTACCATTAAATGCTTTTTCGTCTAACTTTAAAAGCACAATAAGTAATCTGAAGCAATAATTTGATTTTAATGTTTTGTTTATAAATGGTTGAAGAAGATCAAAGCCAACATTTTTTAATAAACATTTGAAAAAATATTGTGCTTTCATGAAATTTTTATATTAAAATGTTAAATCATTCACATTATAATATAAAAATTGAAATATTTACTTCAGAATGGTATTTTATTAAATATAATATGTGTATAATTAAAGACTTCTTTACTTAATTTATTATAATCTGCAAATAATTAAAAGGTGTAATAAGTTTTTATAATTGTTATTTGAATTATAATAAGTTATATTAATTTATGTATTTGTATTTAGTAGAATAAAAACTCTGAAACAAGTTTCGTCTTTTATCACAATAATAATATAGAATTTAGGTCCCCGCAAGTCGGTCACTAGGCTTCAACTTTGTCAGCCCAAGATACAAGCCTTTTTCAGCAAATTTTTTTTTATCTGTGTCGTAGTTGTCAGAGGTCAAACAGCTATGATCTCTTAATAGAGATAGTGTAATTTCTACATCTGCGTATTTTGCATACACAGATTACTAGTCTGTGACGTAAATATTAAATCAACCTCGTCTTATATAAAATACATTTGTATTCTTAATAAATCGTGGTGAACTTCTTCCTTTTAGTAGTTTCTTTTCAGGCACATTATCTAATAAATAACTAAAACTGCTAGCATATATTGATTATTACAAATTTACACAATTGAATAGTTAATTTTTTAAATAAACATGGCAATGATTTAAGTTTTAGAGAAATTCATTCAAAGTTATGTTACACCAAATATTTCCGAAGTTTCCTTGTCATCATAGGGTAGGATAAAGAAAACACATAATAAAATTATTTTTAATGTAATTAATGCTATGCAAAATACATTGAAGAGACTTTCCGTAATTTCTGTACTCGGGTACTTTAACATAGTCGATTGGAGGGATTAAATCAATATAAATTAATTATTTATATTAAATTGAAGAATTTGATAAATAATAAAATCTTATAATTTATTTGTTAAATTTATAATATCTTTGGTTTTTTCTCTCCTACCTTAACATAACACTCGGATGTATCGTAAACGTATGTTTGATGGTGCTTTTTAATATATTTTTAACATCGCCTAATTAATAAATTAATATTCAAAAGTAAAATCTAAGTTACTTTAACTTAAATAATATGCTGTGTTTATACTACAGAAACCACTACTTTGCTTTACAATCCTGTGTTGTATAATAAATCAGAAAATTAGATACAATCTAAATTACTTTTTGAATCCCTTTTAGTGATAATCTAAGTAATATAATTTACAGTAAAATATTATTATTTCGTTGACAGTATATTTAAAAGATATAATTTTTCAAGTTATAATGCTGTTTGAGGAAAAAATGTTCTTACAAGTTTTTGCTTTAAATTAAAAATCTTTGTTCATTTTGTTTTAAATGCAAATTATTATTTTACGAGTTGCATATATTTTTCAAAAGGATTTTTCTATAGCTTAAATGATATTTAATATGATTCAATCTAATAATTTCAGTAGAACGCCACATAATAAAGTTTTGTCAGTAAACCTTGAAAAATATATTTATAATTTTTTGAATCTTATCCAATTGACACGAATGAGCTTTGTTTACTAGTAATTTATTATTTTTTGACATTTGAGCACCTTTCTCACAATTATGTCACGATAGCTATCGATTTTGTTGAATTTTCATTTACTTTTTCGTTTTTAATGATAATACTTTAATTATTTTCATTCATACTTGTATATTTAGCTGGAGGACAATGTTGTCAACCAAGTTAGTTTTATTATTTATTTCATAATTGAAATTTTTGAAATATTATTTTACATACATATATATATGTATATAGTTTTAACTAAACAAATGAATTCTACTGTGATTTAGAATTTCGAAGGCAGAAAATGTCTCTTCGTGCCATGTAAATATACAATAAAGCTGAATCAACTCTACTGCATAACTCTATTACATACGAATGATACAAAAGCTGTATGCAATTGTATCTGACAGCTTTGAGCTTCTGTGTTTTTGACTATGATTTAGAACAGCCATGTCCAACCCAAATTACTCTTCGGGCCAAAATTTAGGAATGTACAAGGCACTGGGCCGCCACTCACCTGAACAAAAAGTTAGTAAATTACATTAGTAAATTTACAACATTAGTAAATTACAAAAGATATTTAATATGAAACTTGTTTATTTATTTAATTTGAATTTTTTTAATAAGTACACACAAGCTAGCACGTACACAAATATACACAATAATATATAGGTATTTCAGTAAATTACAACAGATATTTAATGTGAAAATTGCTCATTTATTTTATTTGAAATTTTTTAATATCAACTTCTAATTTTGTTGTGGCACAACGTAACTGATTCGTAAAATTTGCGTCGGTGAGCCTGTTACGGTCTTTGGTTTTGGCTAATTTTATTCTAGAAAAAAATGACTCACAGAGATATGTTGTTCCGTTTGCTGCCACAATACCCATAGCTAATGTTTTCAAATTAGGAAATTTATCTTCCTGGATATATTTTCCATAAAAGTCGACTATATTGATGTCCTCAAACCTAAATTTCATTTCTGATTTGGCCTGTAGATCGATAAGTTCCAGTTTTAAATAATCTGGAGCTGAATTCACATCAATATTAAATGGACAATTAAAAATATTGAACATTTGCTCAAATTTTTCTAGGTGAGCAAATCTTTTTTCAAATTCCTCAAGCAAATCTTTAATATTATGCGAATATTCAGAAATGGGTTTATTTTCCGTTTCGAAATCATTTAAGTGAAGGAAATGGGTGGCATTATTCGATTTCAGTTGATTTTGAAAATATTTTAATTTAGCAATGAATGTCTTTATGTCTTGATAGCAATTCATAATTAATTTATTTTCTCCTTGAAGATTCTAATTTAGTTCATTTAATTTAGTTGTGATATCTATCAAGAAACACAAATCCAACAACCATCTTTCATCGTATAATTGTGGAACGTCTTCGCCGTTCTCATTCATGAAAATTCTAATTTCTTCCCTGAGGTTCCAAAATCTTAATAAACATTTTCCACGACTTAATCATCATATTTTGGCGTAATATATTAGGTCACAGTACTCGGACTCCAGTTAATAATATTTTTTAATAATATTAATGACAACTGACATCACGTGAGACATATTTAATGACTGAGCACATAGATTTTCTATATGTAAAAAACAATGACAAATAAATAAATCCAAAAATGATGTATTTTGTCCCAAGCTTTCAATATGTTTGCAAATTAAACTAACTGCTCCTATGGTTTTTCCTATCATTGATGGTGCTCCATCTGTTGTAATACCAATAAGTTTTTTAAAATCTAATTATCGATCTTCCGCGCATTTTAGAACAGCATCTTTAATATCTTTACCCGTTGTTGTATCCTTCAGACTCACAAGATCAAAGAGTTCTTCTGTTACTTTCAGCTTATTATCAACTCAGCGAATAAATATAGCAAGTTGTGATGTATCCTTGATATCGGTTGTTTCATCCAAAGCTAAGGAGTAGTAAACAAATTGTTTCGTATCTTCATTAAGGTTTAAGGAAATTTCATTGGAAATATCATCAATTCTACGTGCAACAGTTTGATGAGAGAGACTTACTTGTTTATAAATATGAACCTTTTCTGAGCTTATTTCTTCAGCTGCAGCAATTAAACATTCTTTTATGTATTCTCCATCCGAGAAAGGTTTCAATTTTTTGGCAATAATTTGAGAAATTTTTAAACTTGTGCTGACAATGTCGTTTGATTGTTGATTTTGTTTTTGAAACACATTTTGTTGAGACTTCAAGTTAGCTTTCAGTAAGTATAATTTGGCCTTGCGTTCATCACCGGAAAGTACAGAAAGTTCCGTATGTTTTTCATAATGTCTTCGTATGTTATAAGTTTTAGCAGTAATCGTTTCACGGCAAACTAAGCACACAGCATTATTTTTACTTGTATGAAAAAGTAGTCATTTTCCCAATTATTATTAAATTGTCTGTTTTCATCTTTTAATTTTCTTTTCTTCTTATCCGACATCGCACGTCAATATTATGGACAATTTTATTTATTCTGGAATAATTAAAGAAACGAATAAATTTTTGTAGGACTACAAATTAAAATAAGATATTACTTACTTTTATTTTCACAACCTTTTTAAAACAATAAATTTATACGTTTAAAATTTTTAACTTTAAAACAAGAAAGCACTTCATTTAACAGTGGCTTAAACAAGACTAAACTAAACGACAGTGGTAACGAAAATAATCATAATCAAGCGTCTGACTTTGATTCTACACATGCAAACTCGAGCGCTGCGCGCGCAGGCTCTCACGCTCTCCTGCTTTCTTCTTTGTGTATATACCCACATACATATAAGATTCAATTTTTATATATTAAGATATAGGAGTTTTATAAAACGTCATTCGACCACGTAATAAAATTATTTCTATCATCGATTATTAAAATTTAAATATTAATTTGTGTGATTTCCTTTTTTTGTTATCGGGCCGCACAAAAATCGCAAACGGCCCTCGGGCCGCACGTTGGACATGGCTGATTTAGAATGTTGGATGACTGACAATGAAATCAAATCAATACAAGCTCTGTGTTGTATAACATGGTATGTAAATTAAAAATTATTCAAGATCTTTTTTTAAAATAAATTTCTTAACTTCAATGTAAACATTTTTTAAAATTAATTTTTAAAATATTTTTTAAATGCTCTCTTCATTTAATAAATCTTTTAAAATGAAAATATTAACAAAACATCTTTTTAATCAATACTTATTTATTTTTATAAATTCTAGTTACTGTGCCAGTATTTGATACATTTCCTGTTGAAATGATATGTCCTAATTGTCACCAACGAATTATCACAGTAGTCAAGTTTAAAAATGGCACACTGACGTTTATTTTAATGGCATTATGCGCATCTTTTGGGTAATTTTTGTTTCTTGATAAAATAACTATATTTGCATTTGTAAAAACATTTATTAATTTTTCATGAATTATACCCCGTCTGACCAATTGTTCAACATTTGGGAATTTTTTGATAACTTGTAATAATAGACAAATTCCAAATTCAATCTGCTATAAGTGAAAGAAATTCGTAAATTATATATACATACATACCTATTAATAATATACAAAATTTAGATAAAAGTTAAAGAATTTTATATTTAAATTTTAATCAAAGCTAATTATACCAATCTATTTTAAAAATTCATTAAAAAATTAATTATAATTTTAAAAATTTCATTAATAAAAACTGATATTATTATTTTAATTATTTAAATTGATTTTAAATCACTCTGATAAATCATCCGAAATATTCAATTTTCTGCTGAAAACACCTCACAGTGGTTATTTTAGTTCAAACACTAATCTTATAATTTATTAAGTTTTGATCTGTAACTTTCAATCCATAATAAAAACCTTAGATAAGGCATGTTTCTATTCTAACTGAATCTGTAAAACATTTCTGTGAGGTTATACACAAATCGTTTGGTACATGAATTAGGACCAGTTTCAAAAAAGTCGTCTAAACTATTTTCCCCGTCTTTTGTCGCTGTCACAAAAGGTATCCAGAATTTTGTCGATTGTCAATCTTTCATTATTCTGGAATGTGGGAAATCATATTATGTGTTTCTTTCGTTCTCGGACGTATTTTCTTTTTGTAATTCTTCTACTGGTATCCTGTTATTTATTTCAATATTTCTTTGTATTTTACGAAACTTCTTTCTAAAATCGAGTCTCGTCCATTGTGTCTCATCCATTATGTTTCATTTCACAATCTTTATTTTTCTATGGTATTCTTACTTCATAACTTCTTTGCTTCACTTTCATTGAAATTTACTCTTGTTAAATTTCGCTTTCTCTTTTAGATAACATTAGTTATGAGTTATTAATTTCCTCAATTTCCTAAAACTGTTTTATTCTTTAACATAATTTTTTTTCATTTATTAAGAAAGTTGTTATAAAATTGGTTTGATTTTGATATTTCTTTCATATTGAGGACCTTCCAATATAACTCTATATTAGCAGCAATTGGTTCCTTCTTTTCTATCGATTATCCCTGATAGTTCAGTGTAACATCGATAAACAGTAATCTCCTAATCTTTTTGTTAGAAGTAGAATTTTGATCTTTCTTAGATAAGACCAAGTTTAGTTTATATTTTTCGAATGGACACTTTCATATATCTAGTTATGTTCTTTAAAATTACCACATTAAATTCTTTTTCTTGACCATGTTAATTAAATTCAGATAACTTTTTGTCTATCGCATATAGTTTTCCAATCTCATCAAAGTAATATCATAAGAGTCAATTCAAATAATTATCATCTTCAGCATAATTCATCAAGGGTTATTTGCAACCATTCAGGTTTCGATACTCAGTCTTATTACCTGACACTGTAAGTACTAGTCAAATTATTAACTGCCAAATTTCTTCTTCAATCAAATTTCCTTGATATACTCGTTTACTTTAAAAGTATAGAAACACTGATACAGGGTAAAGAAAGCAAATAGAAATTATAGTTTCTCCAAATGTTTCAATAATTTGTTTTTTCTCTTCTCTGTTTTATTATTCTAATTTCTCCATATGTCTCTGCCTTTATATGTTGTTATTTGATGGCACTTTTAATTTTGTTTTCGTTCCACTTATTAGACAATCCATCATATAAAATTACATTTTTCTTTTCCAGTTTACTACTTCAGTAATAATCCGTTTATTATTTTAGGCAAGCTCTTAAGATAAAGGAATTCCATTCCCTAACGGTTTTTGTTTTTATTGCCCACTTTTCCATTTGTGCTTATTAATGAAAAACCACCTCTTCGAATTTCTTAGTTTAACTTTATTGATTTGGTATTTTTTTCTCAATTTTCATTTCTTGTCCTAAATCTTTTTGTCAAAGTTCCGAAACAACATACACTCTAAATCAGAGTCTCTGATTTATACATTTTCCTCCGAATTCTTTTATTTAAAATTTTTTTATTATTTAAGTATTCTTACATATTTATGTCTTCATATTTTAAATTTTATATCTAGAATCTAATTCTAAAGTAATTATTTTCCTTTCACAGCTATGAGGATCATTTGCATCAACCTTTCCTAAACCTAAGGTTAAATTCATACTATTGGCGTCTTTGCAATTTTTTAGCAATTCCTATGTTACAGAAAAGCATAATTTAAATGGACTATAAGTTACATTCATGCCAAATATTTCTCAGTAAATTGAGAATGAAGAGGTATTATTTTCAGCAAGATGGGGTACATATATATATATATATATATATATATATATATATATATATATAGTATACAAACGCTAATGAACATTCAATTTCATTGCCAAAGTAAATTTTAGAGATTCAAGATTCTCTAAGCATTGCATTTAATTTCACTGAATTACTAACAGACTGTAAATATATATATTTTATTTATCCAAAATTTAAAGTTGTTATAAATTGTGTGTTTAGGTGCATCTTGGGATGCTGCTTGATTCCATTGCTCTTTAATCCCTGTAAAGATGTTACTCATATTTGCCCTAACTGTGGTTATGTCATAAGCGTTTTTAAGCGCGTATGAAAAATTGGATTAAGAATCCAAAAGAAAATAGAAACCTCTTAGTTTATTCTAGTTTTATGAAAGGGCATATTTCTGTGATAAATATATATTAAAATTAATAAAAAAGTATTCGATCATTTTTAATATTTGTTTTCCCTGTATTATTTACAGAATAATATAAAAATTTTTGGTGAACTTGTTTATTTATAAAATATTGTTTTGTTCTTATTTATAATTTCAAATTTTAATGAAGCAAACCTGAAGTTGTTTAACATCCTATTGAATACAATGTTTAATTAGACATTTTTGCCAACATTGTTTGATGAAATATCATCATCACCCAAAATTAATATCTTGAATCTGAAATAAAAGTTAATGAATATGCACACACCAAATATAAAATGACTACAATTGAGATAATTTCTAATTCCATAAAATTTGAATCACGAATTTAAGGGCCATCGATAGAGATGTCCAAAACTATTAACATTTTTTGTCCTCCATTCGTGTCCCAATATTTTTCTTTTGTTGAAACCATTATTCCTTATTTGATTTTCATTTACATTTTTAAGATCAAATAAAAATCAAAGTTTGATTTATATATATATAGTCGACTCCACGTATAAGAGTATCGGATATAGTAATACTCCTCATATAAGAATAGGAATTGAGATTAATTTTCGATTTTTACTCCGATTAAGTGCATATTTACAGCGTATTAAGACAATAAACATCATTATATGTGGACATTTGGACGATTGTTTATTGATTACGTTTGGTTTTTGTTATATAGAATAAATACCATATCGCAGTAAGTAATAGGATGTGAGTCCGTCAGGTACAACCCCCCTTGGCTTACGTAATTATTACATAATATCTGACCTCTGTCCACACTGTTGCTACCTGAAGATTGACCTCTGTCCACTCAGTTGCTACCTCATAATTGACATTTGTCCATTGACCTCATGATTATGTCAAGTGCCCACTGGCCAGTCACTACCCGGAGACACACTTATTACCTAACCCTCGTTATGTCACGTGCCCACTGATCAGTCACTACCCGGAGACACACTTATTACCTAACCCTAATTATGTCGCGTGGACCAAGACACCTATTACCTAACTTTTATTATGTCACGTAGTTGTGAACCAACACACCTACCAACTTCCACACACCCGCCTTCTAGAACCTTTCACACACCTACCTACCAACTTCTACACACATACCTTCTATAACCTTCGACACACCTACTAACTTCCACACCTACCTAACTTCTAGAACCTTCCACACACCTACCCTTTAGAACCTTCAGTTCTTAAACCGTTCACACACACACATCACCGATCCGCACCGATCTATACCCATCCGCACCGATCAACACCGATCATCACCGATCAACACCGATCAACACCGATCATCACCCATCAGCACCCATCATCGCCCATCATCGCCCATCATCGCCCATCAGCACCAATCATCGCCTAACACGCCTACGACTACGTTTAAATCGTTCAAATAGTTTTCAGAACATTCCACAAGTGATCCAAAGAACATTGGCAGATAGTGTTAGAGGACTATGGTCAGTAGACTCGGTTAAAAATTGGAGTACTATGGTTTGATGATAGCCGCCTAATATTGGGGTTTGCTAAGAGCCTACATTACAACAAAGTTTTGAAGGGATTAATGGTGCTGAAACTAAATTGAATCGTGGTGGAAAGAAAACGGTGCACGTACTTCAATAATTTACTTTAAAAGAGAACACTCAATTTCCGTATCTTTTCATATTGTTAAAGAGCAAGTATTTTTATATCTGATAACAAAGAGTCATGGAACTTTCATACTTACGACTAAGTTTCGAAAAGCAATTTCTAAGATATTTCACTCTGCATTGTACGAGTCATACATGCAAAAGTGGCAACTGAGCAATAAAAGCGACATGATTGCAGCGGCTATAAAATTATCTCATCAAATAAATAAAGCAATTTTTAAAATTAAACTTGGCGAATTTGCATGGAACTTAATACATCGAGCGCGAACTAATACACTTAACATCAATGCAAAGCCTAATAGAAAAGGGGATTCTAGACTTTGTAGACGTTGTGAGAAAGAGGATGAAACTATGTCTCATGCCTTACAGTGATGTAAGATTCACCAAATACTAACATTAAAGAGACACAATGACTGCCTAAAGATAATAACGAATAATCTAAAAAATCCTAATTTTATTGTCGTGGTTGACCATTCTTGTTCTCTTGTCCTGAATTCTAAACAACGCGTCGATCTTATAATAACTGATACTGAAAGAAAAAGAATATTCATGATTGATATTAAGTGTCCAATGGATTCTGTTTCACATTTTGACTTGACTGATAAAGCAAATATTGAGAAATATAGCTTGCTTCAGAGTGAATTACAGGTAGCCAACCTGATTATCAGGTAGAGCTTTACACTTGTATTATTGGGGCATTAGGCTCGATTCCTCCATCAACTTATGATCTGATTTGTAAACTTGGCATTGAACCACTTCAAACAGAAGGTCTGCTAAAAGAATGTGCAATGAGCAATATCCTGCACTCAGCTAAAATATGGTATTACCATGTGCACGGCATTCTACCAGACTTCTGCAATTAATTTAAAATTATGGATATTTAAACTAACTTAAACTTTTTCATTGAGATCAGAATTATTTTTTTATTTGAAATGATTCAGACTACATTCGTAATTTGTCTTTAAATTCAATATTATTAACCTGACTTTTGCCTTTGTAAAAGTCGTAATTGAATTTAGAAAACTTAGAAAATCAAATCAAAGCTTAGTCGTAGTATTTATTACTGCAAAATTTATATTTGCAATGCCGGACGACGACGCCGATGAATCATCATATCAGATCAAGCAAAAGAAAATTCAGAAGACGCCAATTGCAGAAGAGACTGATTGATCAAATACTTGATAACTTACATTTGAATTCATCCTTCTCTACTACGATTGCAGTATGAATTGCATGCTTCATTTTGAGCATATTCTTTTCACTGTGAAACAAACTTGTTATATTTAATAAAATTTTAAATAGTACTAGTGAGTGATTTTGTTAAGTCTACGACTTAGTCGTAGGCGTGTTAGGCGATGATTGGTGCTGATAGGCGATAAGTTGATCGGTGATGATTGGTGCGGATCGGTGATGTGTGTGTGTAAACGATTTAAGAACTGAAGGTTCTAGAAGTTAGGTAGGTGTGGAAGTTATTAGGTGTGTCGAAGGTTATAGAAGGTATGTGTGTAGAAGTTGGTAGGTAGGTGTGTGAAAGGTTCTAGAAGGCGGGTGTGTGGAAGTTGGTAGGTGTGTTGGTTCACAACTACGTGACATAATAAAAGTTAGGTAATAGGTGTCTTGGTCCACGCGACATAATTAGGGTTAGGTAATAAGTGTGTCTCCGGGTAGTGACTGATCAGTGGGCACGTGACATAACGAGGGTTAGGTAATAAGTGTGTCTCCGGGTAGTGACTGACCAGTGGTCACGTAACATAATCATGAGATCAATGGACAAATGTCAATTATGAGGTATCAACTGAGTCCACAGAGGTCAATCTCCAGGTAACAACAGCTTGGATTGAGGTCAGGTATTATGTAATAATTACGTAAGTCAAAGGGGGTTTTATCTGACGGTCTCACATCCTACTACTGCAGTATCATAACTGGTGCTTTGAAAATAAATATACTTACGATTGAGAAAAAGCTACAAGTTTTAGAGGCGATGAAATCAAAAAAGCAACCTACTGTTGTTGAGGATTTCAACGTGAGTCAGTCAACTATCTCCAAAAGAAAGAAACCAGAAAAAGAGATTCGCCATAGTTATGTCGAATAATGAATATTAAAATCACGATGAAAGATTCGCTACATTTGAAATTCGAGTAAAGAAACTCGTTGACAAAGTTTATGACTGTGGAATTTCAAAAGGAAACATCGTCAAAATGATTTTATGCAACAGAGTTCGGAACGACCGTTTGAAAGAAAATATATCAATAAAGGCCAATATTACAAGAGAATAAATTAGAAATCGACCAAAGGTATATGAAGCATGAGAAGGTTACGATACTAAAGAACGATCTGAAGAAGTTCAAGCAATAGTTAAATAAACTTATGCAAACGTTACTCAAGATAAACAGAAGCAATATTTTAAATCTTTTAATAGCAGAATATACCCAAACCAATATACCCAAACAGAAATAACCAAAATAGAAATGAAAGAAACGAAAGACAATTTGATAAAGTGAAACCAGTGGCAGAACAATATAATGAGAGGACAACTACGGAGCGTAGCCACCACCTTTAGTTTCAATGAAACATATCGCGCGGAAGATTTATAATACAAGTTGTGGTTTACCAGAACCAGTGGAAAAAAGGTTAAAACTAGAGCTTGACTGATTGCATTAATCTCCGATTATCCCGATTGTGAGAAGTACCGATTGTAATTCTGATACCGATTGTGTTTAATTTTTGTTAACTATTCGACCTTTTAAACGTGACTTGTCATAATTGAATTTTTTTACTTGGTTCTTCTAAATACGCTTAATGTTTGCATTTGGTATTATAATATAATTAAATGATGCACATCTTGTTTCGTCGCTAATCTATATTTACCCAAAAAAGTTTGTTGTCTTTTGACTTAATTATTTATTTTTTGTGAATTATTTATTTATCTTGAACAATCAGATCTGAATGGACAACCGATTTCCGATTGTACCAATTGCAACATTTTGCTCCTATAATCAGCCCGATTGTGAATGTTACTGATTAATCGGTCGACCTCTAGTTAAAACGTGGTCAAAGCTTAATATGTGTTAAGGAAGGTCATTCATTTAGAAGTTGCAATTTGTTTGTGAAATCCCGAAGTAATACACAAAGACTAGAACAAAGAGTTTATTGTATACATGAAGAAAACTATGATAGATCAGATGAATTGATAGAACCACTCATTTATAATGTTGAGACAAAAAAACTAAGAAGACCCTGTTGCTTACATTTCCTCAGTATGGTGAGACAGTAGATGAGTTTAAAAAACTAAATGTTGAAAAAAAGGATGTGATGTTTAAGAAGGATGATGACAGAAAGTGGAGTATGATGGAAATAAATGGATTTCATGTAGAGATGCTATGGGATTCAGGAGCTTCAATCAGTGTGATGAGTGAGAAATGTTGGAGATTGATAGGCAGTCAAATATTTATGGACAGCAGAATACGGTTGAGTAGAGTATTTTCAAAAGAAGACGAAAAACCTCGGAAGCGTTAAAATCGTTGTAAAATGCAACAAAACATTTCGAAAATTGAATGTTATTATTGTTAGGAAAATTCATCCAAATTTCAAAGGAGGAGTAGACACCATGAAAATATTTGGCATGGAGCTTAAGGAAGTCAATAATATTGAATCCTCGTTAGTAAACAAGAGATTTACAGATTCCAATCGGTTTAAGATTACGTTATTGACACTCAAGTTGGACAAGAATTCGAAGTTTGGTACTTTAATATCTAAGTTTAGCAACATTTTTATGGCATCCAGATTTGATTTAGTTCATATAAAAGTAATAACACAGAATATTTCTCATTTCCTATGCAAGACATGCAATTATTATTGGATTGCTTAGGTAAGTCAAAGATATTTTCTTCCATTGACTTATCAAGTATAGTTGAATGAAAATTCGAAAAATTAAGGCATTTAGTACAAAAGAAGAACAGTTCTGTTTCAATAGGTTACCATTTGGTTTGTCAACAGCTCCTGTCACTTTTCAAAATCTAGTGCATCAGATATTGGAAGAATTCGTTTTCAAAAGAGTGGTTGTGTACCTTAATGACATTTTAATATATGGTAAAAATCAGGAAACTCATGATAAACTCCTATTTAAAGTATTCTTACGCATTAGTGATTCCGGGTTGAAAGTCAATCCAGAGAAATCTGAGTTCAATAAAAGTGTATTAAATTTTATTGGTCGTACAGTGAGTGACAAAAGAATTCAAACAAATAAAAGAAAGATTTCAGAAATTGAAAATGCAACTGAGCCAAAGAGTACTACAGAATTGAAATTATTCCTAGGTTTAACAAATTAGTATCGAAGATTTATCAAGAATTATTCAATGATAGCAGCACTTCTGTACGCCGCAACGACAGGTAATGACAAAATGATTGCTTGGAGTTTAGAATGTAGGAGAAATTTTATCAATTTAAAGAAACTCTTATGTGAAGCACCAATATTAGAATATCCAAGGGCCGATCGACTAGTTATCATTGATACGGATGCTAGTTTTGGAGCCATAGATGTAGTTTTATCTTAGATTAAGGAAGACGGCACCGAAGAAGTGATAGCATGTGGTTCAAGATATTTGACAAAGCATGAAATGTGACTAAAAAAGAGTTGTTGGCTCTTCACGAATTTATTGTACATTTTAGACAATATTTATATGGGAGAAGATTTGTAGCCAGAACTGATCACAAAGCATTGACATTTATGAATACAACAAAAAAACCAATAAGCCCACAATTTCAGACATGGATGGCAAATTTATCTGAATACTATTTTGCGTTACAATATAGAAAGGGAAAAGAACATGGAAATGCTGATGGTATGTCTCGTTAAAATAATACCATATGCTCTCATTGTCACATGAAAGAAAAAGATGCCAAAGAGGCGAAATGTAGAACTCGGTACATTAATAATTTACAAGGACGTTCAAATATTATGAAAATTATTAAACAGAAGCAAAACAAAGACAGAGTTACTTCAGAAATCATATCACATCTTAATGGAAATGAGGCTCACATATCTTATGAAACAATCAGTAGCAGTATTTTCAAGTATTTGAAGATATTACAGATACAAGATGACGCATTGATGATTAATACAGACGGAAAACTTGCAGTGCTAGTAGAAAGATTGATCAAAGAAGAACAAAAGAAATCTTATTGCCAAGAACAGGAGAACGAATTTTAGAACGGATAGTAGTGGATATTGCATATATGGAGACAAAAAAGTAAGAAATACATGATAGTGATAATAGATCGTTTTAGTAAATTAGTCAGTTTATCAGCAGCATGAAGCAACAATTTTGAATGTCATTTTGAATAATTGGATATATCGTTTTATTAGACCTGAAAGCATTCTTACAGATAGAGGAAGAATTTTTGAAGGATAACTGTTTTGTGATTGGATGGAGAAATTTGGTATAAAACAAGAATTTAGTTCACCGTACCAACATCTATCGAATGGTTTAGCAGAGCGAATCATAAGAACAGTTCGGGACATGTTGTCAACGTCATTGGCAGAGATTAAACCAAAGAATAATTGGTGTAGATTGTTACCAAAGATTGAATTTAATTTGAATGCTACAATACAAAACTCGACAAAATTGTCAATTTGTAAAATTGTATATGGCCGGAAAATGAAGAGGAGGAGAGTGATATCCAATATTGAATATTAAAAAAATTGTTTTAATATTCAGAATTAATTATGTTTAGATCAAAAAGTGGGGGTTACGATCTTAACACTATTTGCTCTCTGACTCCAGATTTAAAATGATATAACGCAATTGGGTTTATTATTAAGTTTTCACTATTTATTCTCAGCTTTTCGTCCGCTTCAGGCTCCGTTTTTACTTTCAATTGTTTTTGTAAATCTTCGTTTGGGGGTATATATGACACCTCTGCTATGTCATCGTCTGGTTTACTAAATATCTTTTTTGGTATTGCTCTTACTAGATGTAGAGTTTTTACTTGCGATTGGTTTTGTTTGTTCGGTTATTTTTTCTTGAACAACCATTTTACCACACTTTTCACACTATTACTTTCTGGCTTCGCTTTCAATTACGTCGGAGGAACTATGGCATGCTTCATACTCGTGGTTTTTTCGAGATGTATTGGATTACTTGTAGATGGTCTCATGAGCTTTTCATGCTAATATGCATAATTTGTATTTTGTGGAGTTATTCTTTCAGACTGATTGGTAGCGCTCTTTGTTACTTTAATCTGAGGTTTTCTTAGATCAGTCTTTGGTGACGTATCTATAACGTCGTCTACTTCGCAGATTGTAACGTCAGGAGGTGGCTATAGTTCGTCTTCTTTCTGGATTTTTGCCTCTTTGAGTAACATAGGTAATTTCCGCTTTACGACGACTCGCTGGTTGTTCTCGGAATGGGTGTTTTGTGGAATTGATACATGATCCAGCCATTCATTTTGAATGCTCAAATATATTTCACTGTTAGTTCGGACTTCATTGTTTACTACTAAGTCCTGCTGGCTCTTTGGAGCCATTTTTAAGAAATATTTAGAAAGAAAAGGCAAGTGATAATATCCCTGCATCTTAGGAACCCGTCGATTTTCTAAAATTTTTATCGATGCCAGATCTCAGATACCTAATAATCACTGTGCTGGTAGATGGGCTACCACTGACAACTTTTTTACCATTAATCCTACTACTATCTTTTTGTCCCAAAATTTTCAGCTCATGTGACAACAATTTTCGTCATCCAAATTTCCTCGAACATCGGTTCTTTTAAATGGTATTAATGGGTCTGGTAATGTCTTATAGGTTCTCTGGGTGTGACTATTGTATTCAACAGTTGTTGTTTCAAGTACAATTATTTTTTGAGTCTTAGCCCTCTTAATTCTTTTACTTTTGGAGTAGTTGAATTTATAGTTGAATTTTCTTTTGGGATTGTTGAATTTACTTTTTGGATAGTTGAATTCTCCGCTGCCAATTTTAGACCAGATATATTTAGTAAATTTATTCCGTTACATTTTGTGATATTCATCAATCTTTCTGTATTAGCTGGATCTGGTTTTACACAATAGAGAGAGATCACATGTCCCACTTAAATTACTTTGAGATTCACCATTATTAGTTTTTAAAAATATCTTCTAGATGTTCTAGATGTTTCTCTAAATCTTCCGAAAATATGATGATGTCATTTATATACACCATCGAATGATGTGCATCCATCAACATTATATTCATCGCCCTCTTTAAGGTTGGTGGGGCTCCTTTTAATCCGAATTTGATAAAATTCTTTTTTGTGTATCCATCACAAAGTCTAGAATTTTTCATTTTATCATATTGGTGGGTTTCTGGGTTTTGATATTTTGAAACTATATGGTTGTTACCCAGACAACCCCATACAAATATTTCCTTTGCTTACCACTCGGCACCCGTTGCTAAGCAACGTTGGAATTGTGTTCGAGTAGGTAGATCGTCCGCAAAAAGTGAGCGTTATTGCTAATGCTATAATTGACCGAACGATCTCTGGGTCCAACGAGCTGTCGATAGAAGACCTGTGCTCGCTTGTGATTCTTAGGTCCGATTATTCTCCTATCTCTTTCAAATGTTAACCTATACTCTCATATCATTTATCTTTATGTCCATTCGCTTAGTCCTTCTTATTATTGTCCGTATAGATGATTGTTCTATGGCATGTACACCCTTTGTTAGGTTAAATATTCTCACATTATCTCTCTTACTCTTATCCCTATTATAACTACAATGTTCCCTATTATTATTACTAGCATTATCATTGTTGCTATTATATGTATTACCTTTATTAATTGTTACTACTATGATTATTACTACTATTATTATTATCATCATTACTACAAATACCATGATTATTATTATTATCATTATTATTATTATTATTATTATTATTATTATTATTATTATTATTATTATTATATTATTATTATTATTATTATTATTATTATTATTATTATTATTATTATTATTATTATTATTATTATTATTATTATTATTATTATTATTATTATTATTATTATTATTATTATTATTATTATTATTATTATTATTATTATTATTATTATTATTATTATTATTATTATTATTATTATTATTAATCACCATTACCCTTATCATTATCGTTATTATTATTAAGATTTTGTAGGGATCCGTCCTTATTCCTCAGCGTTAAATTTTTTTATTGATATACAACATTAGCCGTAATCCATCTGTATTTTTCGGTTTTCGATAAAGTATTTTTGTAAATTAGAAAATTTTAGCAGCGTTCCGCCCTTATTTTACGGTTCATCCCTATTCTACAGTTTTCGACAAAGTATTTTCATTGACTAGGAAAATTTGAGCAGCGTTCCACCCTTATTTTACGAGTTCCATTTTTACGTTACTATTTTTGTTAAGTATTTGAATATCTCTCTCCTTTTT